>CM074191.1:14493448-14605948 GCA_037179385.1 Holothuria scabra
AGGAAGAAATACTGACAGTGCTTGACGTTGAAAAGATTTCTTTTATTGTTCATTGATTGAGGAAATAGAAACTATTGAAAAATGAAAGTCGTGCAAGTCACTTGAGAAACGCATACTAAGTAACTTAAAGAGTTTGTTTTAGTATATAACCAGTAAAAATCTTGCAGCAAAATAAGTGAATCAAATTTACTCGTATTTGAAAGGATAAGTTTTTGAATGACGAAAAAATGCCAGGAGTTTGGTTGAAATTTAAATTCGTCGTTACTTATCAATAGAAAATGGAGTGTAAAAGGTTACCGAATCTTGTGAAAAAAAACGATGCTTGGTGAGAGAAAATCATAAATGAAACAACACTTAGATGAAATAACACAGATATGACGAGGCTTTCTAATTTGTGGTCAGTCTCGCTTCACTCACAGACGATGGTCTACTGGGAGTGATAATTTTTTTACTACGAGCAACCATCCTGGAGAGATGAACAAAAGCTGAGTAGGATTTTTGTAAGGAAAAATATGAGGTCCATAATTGGAACATTTTATTAATCTCTTTGTCGTCAGTCTTGTTTCCTTAGCTGACGGAAAATAATTAGCATAGGTAACACAAATAACATTGGTGCAAGGACTATCGATATTCCTCACGGATACACGCCAAGTTATCCGTGACAGGATTCTCCTTAAGTGTGAATTGCAATTGAATGTAGGTAAAACAAAAATGTATCATATCAGGGCTGTCGCTGTCAAATCGAAACGGAAGTCATTCTGCGGCAACACAATAAACTTAATACTTCAAGTGTAATTTGTCTAAAATGCATTGGTCTAGTTGGCTATTGCACCTGAGTGTGTGTTAGGAATATTTCCAACGGAAAATGAAACCATTAGGGATTTGCAGAGAAACAAAATCAGAAAAGCGAAGTTATAATTTTTGGATATTTAGACCCCCAAAAGATTGCATTTGAAAAAATTACGCCCCGTACGCCTATGGTCAAAATTGGGGAAGAAGAGGAGTAAACTAAGGGCAAAGAAAATGAAATCGGTGGGGGAATAATTTTTTCGGGCACAGTCCAAATCCGAGCCTAAAGAGCTGGTCCTGCGCTTGGGATCCAGAGGGCAAACCCTCCACGGATGCTCCTTTCGGAGGATTTCATGGAACAAATCGTCGGCCCGGAAGCCTCGAGCTAACTTTCTAAAAAGTTCACACTTAAGAGACAACGAAAAGAACCATTTGACGTTTTTCAATTATAATTTTATGAGGCGAAAACAGTCGACTGGGTTCCGACAATGCAGAGAACTTTAGAAAATAGTGAACAATGGATTATCCCAAAGCGATTTCCAAGTTACAAGTCTAAGTTGAAATTCTGGGGGCTCTGTTTATCAGGAACCTGCTTAAATTAACAGAATTTTGATCACAACAGAAGATATTAAAATATTAGCACTTGGGAGTGAAGGAGTCAAAGGGGAGCAAAAATGTTTTTAAGTCACCATGCTTTTAACTCCGAATCTTTTACAAAGGCAAAAATTAGTCGCCCAAAAAATATTTAAAACAAAGCCAAAGATCCCACAAATTTTTCCTCTCACACACTAGACTAATTGACTGCCGGGAGGGTAAAGAATTCATTTGGCACACATCGAGGACCCTATACCAGAGTACAGCTTTATTATCTTTCATAATATATTATGACTTTAACATTGCATATTTAAGGTTAATCACTGAGGTGCACGTCTACCATAATTTAGTGAGAAAAGTATTGTCAACAATGAATTTGCAGGGGAGCCGGATCATATGGAACACGACAGAACACTACCCTAATGAAAATTCTGAAGGAAGCAATCCTTGCTCGTGGAGTTGTAATAACTCCTTCTCTTAATAGCTCCTTTCTCTCCTGAAGAAAAAAAGACAAAGAAAAAAATGATCAATAACAAAATAAATTGCATAAAAATGCTTCCAGATTGCTGGAAGTGGTGTTTCTAATGTGTCTCATAACTGCATGCCCAGATTCTGCCATTTGCATATGGTTTTCACTTACATTAGAAATTTGTGTGTGTATGTATAGGCAAAACAGTGTGTGTATGAACTTGATTTGCTTTACTAGTTGGGGGTTACAGGTCAAAATAAGGGAGGTCAAAGTGTAAACCTTGTAAAACAAGTGGCTTGCAGCTCTTCCTAAACCATGTGCCATGTGTATTTGATGTTCAAATTAGAGGAACAACCTGCAACTCCATGGCTTGTCCGCTTGTTCTCAATTTGATCATTATGCACATGCACAACTGATCTAGGAGTACAAAACCACATCATTATCTTAATAACCAACTCATTCCCTGGCCTCTTGATATTCAAAGTTCTCACTTTCTTGAAATATAGTAGTTACTCACTATCATTGGTTTATTCTACGAAGGCCTAGGCTATCTTTTCATCCATGGCCTCATTCTGTGATGCTTTGCATCCTGCCACATCTGCAGTTTAGATTAAACCCAAAATGAAAGCCATCTTCTTTTTGTACTATTTAAAAAAATAAAGAACACTTCATGGAATTTTAAGAACACAGAAAAAATTGTGCTTGTAGTTTATTTCTAGTATATTTGTTGCATACTATCACTATCTAGCCTTTAATTGTGTTAGGTTGTTTCTAAGTGTACTGAACTGAAAAGTGACTTACTCAGCTGGTTTAGTTACTATTTGTTTATTTTCAGATGACTAGATACATATTATACAATGTTGTACCAATGTATGGACATTATTTTTTTCAATTAGATATGCACGTTTGAAAATAATATTTGAAAAGAAAGGTACTAATCATTTAGTACTATTTTTTTTTGGGCCATCCTTTAGTATCACAAATTGATATGATATATCCACCATGGAGTCCTAACCAAATCAACCATCAAACAGGGCACAAGTAGTACCATCAATGCTTTATGTAACACTTTAATCTCCACATTGAAATTTTTTCAGGTTCTTATCACTGCCCACGCCAAGTTTTTTTCTTATGGTATTTAATGAAAACATGGTAGCATATGGCAAGATAAATCTTAATTCCAAAATTTACAAGAGTCAAACTCTTTGTAAATTATGCTGCTTCCAGTGACAAAATGTAACATGAGCTCTCCATGGAACAACGGTAGAATCCAAATAAGAGTAACTGCATCATACTCATTTTCACTCTAAAAAGTATAATGCATGTATGTGTTAGTCCCAAACCACAATTCACTTGCATGGCACCAGAAACTTTTTAAATGAGTGGAGAACTGTAAATCAGAAAGACTAACTCGGCATGATGTCATCCCCTGCAGTATAAGGGCTATGTCCTTAAAAATTTATTGTTACTGTTATTTCTTTACAGTGTTAAAACAGAACGTGATAGACGCCCAGAACCTATTTTTAATTCAAACCACACAATATCTTGTAAATATAGGCAATCCACTTTGCAGCTAAAAGTTAGGCCCAGTCCTTACGTGTATACGTATTATGTAGCCTGCAGCACTACCCAAATTCTGGAGGAGTGTTTAGACAGCTTTGCCTCTGCAACGATGAAAAATTGATCCTCACATTTGCCCAAACGTTACTAAGCAGGAGTGCATCCATGGGTAGAACAAGGTTCTGAACAAAGTTGCATGCAGTACATACGACCCAGGACGACTAGGCCAATTGCAGGCTGTACTGCTCACCAAGTGCTTCATTGAGCAAAGTGAAATGAATGGTAATGTGTAGGGGCCTGATTATTAAGGGCTATATTTGCTTAGCCTAGGTTTGTACCTAGTGACCTGAACCTAGCCCTCAAACAGGACTGGTGTTCGTTACATGATCTAGCCTAGGCTCATTCCTCTTTAACGAATACACAACCATGTTTGGCATTGAAATTTCTTTGTAGGCCTAGGCATTTACAAGAAGTGACCAGAAGTGACCGGAATGCTGCATCGGATTATATGATCACGTTCATCTACAAAGCCTAATCAGGCTAGGCCCTAGCCTTACTTACTGTGCCTATCCATAGCCTAGTTTCTGCAGTTAAGCCTTGGCCTAGACCTATGCTCAAAATCAAATTGCGAAGGAAAGGCTTGGAACAGGAGAATGACGCTAGAAAAACAGTTCAATGATTGTCAACAAAGTTTTGACCATTGAATACAAATTGCTTAACTAGGCCTAACTTGTTTAATAGGGTAACCGTCGAATCCGGGACGGTCGAGTGCGCATCTGCATTACTGAATATTATATATAAAAATCTTGAATCATAGAGCTCAAGTAGGTGCACATTCGACGGTACACTGAGTATTCTCGCTGGAAGGTCATGATATAGCCTAGCTAGGCCTAGGTCCGTAACGCGAACGTTATATAACGACAATAAATTACGACACGGTGATTGTATGCAATGTAGCCTAGGCGTACGCTAGCCTACACAATACGTAACTCAGCATTACGGAAACTCCGCTCGTGGAAATACCGGGCAAAACACTTCTACCTCAAAACACGAAGACACATACCATTTTTATCAATCTTTTCAGCCTTTTGATGTTAAACATGGATTCGTGCAAGTGGGGTCTGACCTCGTGTCATTCAGAATGTGAAACAAGTCATTTTAAACCATAAACTTCTTCCTAAACTAATTTGATCATGCTTGAGTCTTGGTCGTGTGGCCGTTGCTAACAGCTAGCTAGCTGATCTCGAACAGTTGCTAGGCATGACGTCAGCTTAAACACAGGCAATGATTGGACAAAAGTGAGAAAATCGGAAAGCTTTCCGACAAAAATCGTTCAGCTATCCAATCAAAAAAATAATTCGGATCGGAATACTATGTTGGAAAGCAATCCGAATTCGGAATCGCTGTAGTGTGACCGTCTACATAAGAAACCCATTAGTTCGATTTTTCCTGAAAAAAATTGGAACGGAATCTGATCCGAAATCGCTGTAGTGTGACCGCAGCTTTATAGCCTAGGCAGACAAGTTGTACCGATATGTGTTGTTGTCATGGTAACCAAGGACATAGTTCTCGTTACATATTGTCAAAGGGTAAAGTGGGCATGACATGGCCACGCAAAATTTTGTGTATTGCAAGATTAGATACAGTATTTTACAAATATCATCTCACACCCCACTGAAAACCCGTAGATTTCGGCATGAATGATATTCGAAGGAAAACGTTAAAAATCCAATTTCAAAAAATGCCGCAACAGCTCACCTGACTTTTTATGACGCAATTGGCGTTACAAACCCCGCCCTACGCCGTGCATCTACATGTGGAACTAATGTAACGCTCTGTAAAGTTATTTTATCTAAGCAACCTCATGAAAACGATTGCATCACAATACAGAGTCCAACATAGAGAGTGAAAGGCGCGGACCATGGTGGGATTCGGAGCAAATCATTGGCCAATATGTTCGTGTGCATATGCATGGGGTAAAAATAGTTCTGTTTTTGTGCAAGAAAATGCGGTTCAGACGCTATTAGGAAGAGCTATGACCATGTATGGATAGATCACAAGAAGCGCGTCCCGACTACGAGCGCGTGTTTACTGTATTAGCTGTTTGGTGAAGATGCTATTGCGAATACTTAGCAGTAACCGTGCAATGCACAGTTCACAATGTAGTCAGTGGCCACGTTCACTGCTATCGTAGCACCGGTGTTTGTAATTGTGTATGCGTTTACACGCGTTACCATACATATGATTCGATCGTTGTGCGCTCTCTGATACAGTGGTGCTAACCGTGCCTCCAATGACGTCACCAAAACATACGTTTTTCGCTTTCTAATTTCAAAGGGCTGAGCCTGGCCTGTAATTGGGAATTCCAAACGTCTTATTTCTGTATTATGGACATAATTAAGTAGGAAATCATTCATTCCATAAATTAACATAAATAAGTTAGACTGAGCATCAAAGGCCTAGGTGTAAGAACTTCGTAGAAGCAGTCTCGTCTTCACAACTCAAATTCTTTTTACTAGCTTGTATGCTGCAGTGGGATTTTTAAGTTCCTGTTTGCACTTCACTTTGATAGTCCTTATATTTAGAGTGTTCTCATATGGTCTATGCAGACAGCTGTTTTCACTCCAAAGTTGCTGTAACTGCTAGGCCGAGTACTATGAAAGTTAAAGTCTAACCTAGGGCTAGACTTGAAAACTGAAGCTGGTTAATGGCATGTAGGCTAGGTCTGGGGCTTAGACTTGGCTAGACCTACTCCATCTATAGGCTTGAGTTATAACCCAAGATATGAAACCGTGGGTGAATATTATTAGGTTAGGAACAGTGCCTACGTATCTTACATATTAGTTCCCCTAAAACTTGGCGGTTCTGGAGCATTGCAAAAAAACTTAAGTGACATATTCCTTGCCACGGGCTAGGATTCGCCACAGGCCGGTACGCAGAAGAGGTTTGTGCTTGGGCTGGAAATCTTCTAAAGCAACGCATTCACCATGGCAAACACGCCCAGTTTTTTTTTTAATTGAGACGCACTTGATGTGCATATCAACTCGACACACATGAAGTTTGCCGTCGCCTCAAAATGGAGAGTACTCCCAGCTAGCACCTGAATAATAACAATTACGCACTTGCCTAGAGCGTCCCCGAAAGCCTCTTACATTTATAATCGTTGCGCTTATATCCGTATCAGTTTAGTGTAATTAACAGCCAAGCTTGTTTTTTTTTTTTTCATAATGTTGCAAGGGGATAAGAGCAGTTTTTAAAACAAATTTGTTCTAAAATCTTAGATACACTCTAAAAATCAAAAGAGTGAACTTAGTCACTCTTTGATCGAGTGAAATGTGTAAATTCACTCCATTAGAGTGATAATTCGCTCCAAGAGGAGTATATTTCACTTCCAAAAAAGAGTGAAGTTCACTCCAAAAAGAGTGAAATTCACTAGAGGAAGAGGAAAAATTCACTCTTTCACGAGTGCCTGCAATAATCGCTCTTTTTTTTTAAGAGCGATCACTGTGGGCACTCCATCAAGAGTGAAACCTCGCTCGTTTTAAGGGAATTCGACTCTTTTTGGAGGGAACTTCACTCCTCTTGGAGTGAACTATCCCTCTAATGGAGTGAATTAACACTCGATCACAGAGTGACTAAGTTCACTCTTTTGATTTTAGAGTGTAGGCTTACTGGATTAAAAGGGCAAGCTTTACAAAGATTGGGTAGCCTATTTCTCCATTTTTTTTTAAAATCCGGTGTCAGAATTTTATATATCCAAATGATGTTTTTTGTAATAATGGGTGCGCCTATAGTTCCAAGAACTTGATTGGTCTGTGCCATGTTCTTTCCCCTCGCTATCTTACGAAGAAAGAACTTCCGTCCCTTGGAACGAAACGACTTTAAATAGGAATTTCAAAGGATTGTGGCATGGAGTTTTAGTATGGTAATTTTTGTCAATGTCATTCTACCGTAGCATGAAAACAGCACAGATAAAACTTCTAACACATATATAGTTCCAGTTCTATAACCAACTAGCGCACATGTTATTGTTAGCGATGAGATATGCAACTCCGTGGATTGCCCTCTTGTTTAAGATTATGTTTACTTGGATGCGCCACTGTAATAGTATTTTTTTTTTTTTTTATCCCAGTCACCTTATTTATGTATATACTAACGTTGTATTTTTTATAGGCTGAAAATATTACAACACCTGTGTCTACGAAGAAGGTGGTTGCTCTTTTTTTTTATTTCATTCATTTCATGAAAGAGTGGACTTTTTAAATATCGTAGGTAATTACAAAAGTAAAGAAAAAAATCCTAAGAAGTAAATCACAAACAAAGACAATAGATCATAAAAATATCCGACACAAAAGACATTTATTCTATCTCATTTTCGGAATAATATTTAAAGTTTTTTTTTAATTGTTTTAATAACGGGTAAATATCTTTAAAGTTAACACATGAGTTTTTTAAGTGGTTATCGTTCCAACATTATGAGGAGCTTCCTCTTCCAGTGAAACAAGCATAGGATTTCTGGAGAATTTAAAGCCACTGAACATTATCAGTTCATTAGATTTAAGTCCGTCATTTTATAAGAAAACTTTTGAGGCTTCAGCTTTGGTCAAACTGGACGGACCTTCATTTCAGTAAATTTGATATAATAATAACTCCCTGGAAGAGTATTCCAATATATATTACCACCAACGTAATCAGGGGAGTTCAGATCGGAATAATAATAATAATCTCCGTACCACCAGGCACCATAATACGAATAAGCAGCAATGTTATAAGAACTATAGTCGTCGTTGTCTACGTCTCGTGTACTGAAGTCCTCACCGTTGTGGTAAGTGATCAACGAGTCACCTGCAGAAGAGGAACAAAGCAACTGTTATCGAAATATTTCTTAAGCCTACATTTTGCTTTGATGCAGATTAGTCAATTCCTTATTTAGAGGGTATCCATTTTTGGTATTTTAAAATATTAGCCATGTCGGAAATCAGGTAAATAGTTCAGCTGATGCGCGCTATTTTACGAGAAATTTCTTGATTTGCTGTTATCCTTGTATTGTACTTATTGTATTTTTCGACGGGGTTAAGAATTATGGCTATGGTTAGCCAGTTATGAATTTTCTGTGAGGAACTTATAACTTGTTAAATTTATTTTATTTTCAAATTCCTTAAATATGTTTCGTTATCCCATAATGCATTCATTGGAAGGAGGAATTGACACAGATACGAAACTGATCTGTATAATTTCACAGCTCGTTTTTACCTCTCCATTACATGTATCCCTGCAGTTATCAGGGTTCCCATAAGACTAAAGATTACACCGATTTTCGACTATCAATATAGATAGTTTAATAACTTAGCCAGATAATCCACCCTTTTATTGCATAAGCGGTCTAATTGAGTTCAAGTGTTTATTGTTTTTATTTATTCAGTATTAGCATGTCCTATCTTATCTCAAATTTAAACCAGAAGGAAACGTTTAAGAACGTTTTTTTGAGACAGGAGCAGGGCTTAAATCGAAAGTATCGAGCATTTTATGAACATATTATGTCTTTTTAAATTCTATTATCCAATATAAAATTGGGATCAATTTTTGTGGTAGGGAGAACCATATTGAGTGAACGGTTGATTGTTATAGCCTTTTATATTGTTTTGACAGTTTACTCTTAATATCAACATTTTTAGTTCTACATGCATTACTACAGACATGCCAAAATTTTTTATTTTGATTCAAAGTGTGAGTCTCAGATTAGCCTTATTTTCATCTACATAACACCAATAGCATTTAACTTTTACGTATCATTTTACATCTTTTGTTCTCATCTCTATTTTGAATCACTAGCCAAACATTGAGTTTCCTGACTTTATTTTCAACATTTTAAATCAAAATTCTCAAAGGATGTCATCTTGATTGACGATGAGAGAGGGGATCCCGTAAAGACAGTCTAATATCCTGTTGCAAATTTTGCTGTTATCTATACTTGCAGTTCTCCCTAGACAATAAACAAAATCAATTTACCTGAAAAATGAAAAACTGTATTAAAGAATTGTCCAGAGCCAAGTTTATTTTTGATATGGTATGGAGGGTCTCACTACAGACCCTGGTGAAATTTCATTTCCGATGTTCGGTCCTCGAGATAGTAGCTATTAAATGTGTCAAATTTCCTACATGTCATGAACTTTTAAAGAAGCAGGTTTGAAGTCATCTATTTACACTGTTCGTGAATGTTTTATTTTTCTTTATAATTTACCGCCAATGTTAGGCAACTTAACTCTGAGACATTTATGTCATAGGCCTTCTTACATCTTGAGAAATGGGATTTTAAAAGCTTGATCAGCATTGGGGCAAGATAATATCCCTAATCAATTCAAGACGAACTAATAGGATGAAGAATAGAGAAGAACAAAACATTGGCCAACCATGTGAATCTATCATATCACAAGTGCTTGCTTCAAGCTCACATTTTACAGAAAATGTGCCAACTTCAATTGTTCATACCTCGAGAATCGTACATAAGGAAATGAATGACATTTTCGCCAGAATGCTTATACGTGTTCCTCTTTAACATATCAAACATAAATTTGGCTCTGGTATATTCTTTTGAACAAACTCTACGAACTGCTGGAATTTTTACCTGATTTCGTGGTTATATTCTGCTCACACAATCCTGGTTAATATAACACGGAAACCACGAAGAAACTGCTTCAAACTAGAATAAATACCCAGAAACTTGGTAAAATTCACCGGCTAAGGTTTTATTTGATCAAGATTTCCAGGTAAATTGTAACCAGGTTTATTTGGGTGTCATATAAACACGAGACTGGTGAAACTTAACAAAGAAATGTTAAAAGTGCAAGATTCAAACAAACCTGCGTCTCCTTCTGCGTAGTTTTCTACAGTCAGTCTGAAATTGTTGGTTTCATTTTGAATACGGAAGAAACCGTACTTAGCATAGTAAGGGTCACCGTCTACATTCACAAAGTCAATCCTCAACTGGTAGCGTCTTTGTTTGGTTAAACTGAATAATTTCTCGTTTCCGAGCCAAAGTTCATGATCTGGGGATCCAAATCCGTCTTTGAAGTCATTCCAGTATAAATCAAAATCTTCCGTGCCATCAACACGACGTTGGAACACCTGTAAGATAGAGACATAACTTCTGTCAGCGACTTTATATTCACTCTGTTGTAGTCCTTTTTGATATTTGTTTATAGAAATGGGTCGGATGAATTGAAATTTCTTTTAACAAGCCTATACAACTTCATTTTATTGTCTTTAGATATTTTTTTAAAGTTTTGTTTCAATAAATCTCACAGAACGGAAATTAAGACCACGATTTTGATTTTTCATTTTAATAAAACAGGCAAAGATGTTCTTACCGGTACTGAATATAATCAAAATGCTTAAATTAATGATTTCCACCAATTTTCATCAATGACACGAATTTTACCACAACCCGATTGAGCTGATACAACTGTACAAAGACAACATAGAAACTGTCTACACCCAAAAAACTTGTACTCTTTATTCTAGACGATCGGTATACCTAAAATAAGAAATCAAGTAACTGATCAACAACTTAATAATTACAGCAAATAGACATCTAATCAAAGTTTTTGACAGTGTTATTACAGTAGAAAGGTTGGGGAATCATTTTACCGTATACAATTACAGCCAACTGATAAAAACGTATAATTTTCTGAAATTGTTCAGCTTTTCTTGACAGGCCTTAATTATTAAAATAACCTCTATTTTTCCTACGGTGAATATGACCATAAAGACATTTTATGTACTTACAGTCCAGCCTCCTCCATCAGTCATATTACAATACACTTGAAATGGTGACCCTGTCCAGCCTGTTGGTTTTATATTATAGACACCGCTACTTGTGTTGATGTTATTGTATACATCAAGACAGTCTGTAGGTGTGCTACTACGCACACGTGTACACGTAATTCCATCGCCTGTGTAACCTTGGTTACAGTAACATCTTCGGAAGTCGCCCCGTTCTTCACAAACTGCGTTGGAACTGCACTGGATGTTTTCGTCACACACAAGCCGACCACCTGAACAGTTACACTGTCTTGAACAGTCAGTTGCTGTATAAATTCCACCTTCCTAAGAATTAACATAAAAATGCAGTAAAGTTTTCCATCTTTGGAAAAAGATTGGAAAAGGTTTTGGAAATATCTAAATGACTGTAAAGATAAGTCTATACATTAAGTCATCAGTTCGAGACCGCTTTCGGGTCAAAATGAGAATTCACCTGATCAGGGGAAATTCTTCAGCATGAATAACTATGGTCATTTAGTGTCTACCTCTTACCAATCGTCATTTTTTTTATGGATGTGCGTGGTTATTCAAATGTAATTGCTCACCACAATAGACCTAAATGACAAAGAACTTTTAACATGAAAAAACACAGGTGGATGCACTATTCACTTGAACAACTTTCCATAAAGAAAACATTGTACAAATCTTGCTTCTGTGCCGAGTCTTCATTTGAATCTTACGACACAGAAAGCTTCAAAACTGCAACTCCTAGAAACAAAGTTTCTAAATATGACAAAAAAAATTTTCTTTCGCAGGATCGATTAAAAATTTTCAGGTGCTTTGAACATCCTTCTCTGTTCAATTTGCTGGGTACAATCGCGAAACATCATAGGGAAAAATTAAAAATCGTGCCACCCATGGAAGGATTTCCCTCTATCGGGTGAAAAACGTTTTTCCACCAAAAGTGGTTGTCTCCCGAATTGGTCATACTAACATCGGTTCACCATATTTTATGTGTGCAAATGATTCAGTAATGTAACGATGTCATTTTACAGTAAAGTAGCGAAATCTTATTGGTTCCATTGACAATTCCAATTAATGGCGAAGTTTCTCACAAATTGTGCATGCTTCGTTAGTTTTAATTGTCTCGGCCCTCTTACGTGAAGAAACTAAAGAAACCATTTACCACTTGAATGCCTAGTTACATGAAGAGCATCAAGTGCAAATGGCTGTCGACATTTAGCCAAATTAACTAAAAAAGTGAGATTCGTTCCTGTCAAATTTAAACTTTGCCTTTCGACACCTGCCAAAGGGGGGTTGAAAACAAAATGAGCAAAAATAATCTCTGGCAAGCAGGAAAAGCTCACCGGGAGAATGTTTCCATTTAAGAAACAACCGCATCCTTCTTGTGGTACACAATCATCATTTTCATTCAAGTAGAATCCGTTAGGACAAATACATGTTTCCTCTTCAGTACATGTTACGAGGCAGTCATCAGGATTCCCACAAGACTTTTCACATGTGCATGGTAGGTAATCCTTGTTTTTCGGGCACGTGGTGTAATCTTTAAAAAAGGTAATATTATTTTATTCAATAAAGTCAAATTATTCACATATGATAGTTTGAGGTAAAAGTTGGTTAAAAATACCCTGAAATGAGGCTTCTTACTTGCAGTTCCAGAAAACGAGCCAAGATGAGCCAGAGTGTAGCCACCAAACCCATCACTGATACGATATAAGGAGTACACTGCGAAGAAGGACGAACCGTCAGAATAAGTGAAGTCAATTCTAAGTTCATACGTGTTTTGATTCGTCAGAAAAGAGAGCTTTTCGCTACCAAGCCAAAACTCTGATGATAAAAAACCAAACCCAGTTTTGTATTCAGACCAGTTACGTTGAAAGGTAACAGACCCGTCGTTACGTCGTTGAACTACCTGTAACGACGCAAAGCATTAGAAAATGTAGCATAAGTTAATCAATTCCTTTTCGTGCTCCACAACTTTGGTCAATGCTACTACAGCACTGTCAACGAAGGTTAGTACAAACACAGAGTTGCTAGAGCCACTAACAACTCCCTAGTATATGGAAGAGATTATATTGTGTTTTTGTAGAGAGTGAAAAACATTATCCCTACTTGTTGTGTGTAAAGGTGCGTGGTGTATACGTTTCTGCTTTATTTGTATCGATTTGTGCCTATGCTTAGTTTGAGTGCAACACTTCACATGTGCAGGCAATTCAATGCTAAACGTTTTACTAACTCCTGTCCATTGTCCATTTCACGTCGTTTCCCTGTAACTGTCGATTTTGAAATCTGAATTTTTAAAAGTTTTACTTTATTTAATAGCTTAAGGGCGGGTCACACCAAAGCGATTGTATTACGATCCGAATTTTGTGAGTTTTTGTTACAATCTCAACCATTTCCAATCGGAGAACAGCAAGAGCTTGTCAAACTTTGTACGTATTTGAATTGTATCGCATCACAAAAAAAAAAAAAAAAAAAAAAAAAAACATGAAGTTTTCGTGACGACACATCGACAGGGATATTTTATCGGACTAAGAGTATAGACTGATAGATGAATCTGATCAGCGCTTGTTTTTAGTGACTGCAGGCAGCCATTAGTTGCGTCCATCAGCCTTAAATCGTCTTTGTGTACCTTAGGAGGAAATCAAGACACATTTTAGTGTACAACCACCCATGGTACAGGTAAGCAAGGATATCGAAAGATTAAACTTTAATAGACCCTAGTTATGGCCGACTACAATCAGACCATCACTTCCTGTCTGGATTTGTCTATAATTGTTGAAGAATGATTTCTTAGTCCTGTAATAGACCTTGTACATTTACGACACGCTGGGGTCATCCTTGGGGCAAAACAATGGAATACGTGGTCACACGCATAACGATTCTCCTTGAACGTAAAGCAGACTGTGCGCTTATTCGACTGGTTGACAAATCAGTTGTCTGCATTGGTGTGCGTTACTTTGTTTTCCGACCAAAGGAGGGCGGACTTTCCACTCTGTGACATCATATGCACAAGGTCTATGGAAATCACTTACACAGGATTGTAACCTTTTCTCTTTCGGAACAGAGATTAATGAAAGTATAACTCACAAAAACGAGATGATATTCCTATCCGATATCGCTGTAGTGTGACTCGCACCCAGTAGAGCAAATGGCGAGTGAGACACTTACCGTCCATCCCCCAAGATCAGCGTCATTGTCACAATATACTTCAAAGGGTTTATGGTACCCGTCTGGTTTAATTAAATAAACTCCGCTGGCAATTTGAGCATTGCAAGAATCTCGTACTTCCTTGCAGTCCCTGGGATATTCTGGTCGTTGATAGAAGAAATAGGATGAACCCTGAAAGAATAAGTCTCGTAAAAGTAGTTATCAAAGGAATAGTCGGCTATAAGTAATCAATATATTGGGAGTTGAGTATCATTCCGAGGTATACGTTTTTTTTTTCTTTTCAATTATTGTTGGCAATTACAATGTCTTAACTCATGTGGAAAAAGACGATCTCCGTTGTTTTTCCTAAAAGTACGTTTTATAAGTTCATTTTCATCATAATGAAGTCTGAATCAGACAAATAAAGACTTTACACAAACAACAGCAATATGGCCGTGCGCCATTTTCATTTTTGAAACAAAGCGCGATTTCGAATGGTTCCTGATAAGAGCATGTATTATTTGTTCTATTCTACACGGTGATTGGCTAACAGTACAAAGCAAAACAAAAAAAGAAATTCTGCAGACCTAATGGGTTAACATCACCACTGAAGTCATTAAACGAAAACTTACGTCGACAATTAAAGTACTAAAATAGAGCTACAAGACGAGGGAATAAAACATTTTAAGATTTATTTATGTAATTATTTATATTTAGGACGAAAAAATATTTATCATTAATTCATGCTCCGAAATGAGCCAAAAGTTTGCTCAAGTTGCAATTACAAACAAGCATTACTTTTTGATTAGCTCGGCAGTAAGAGACAACCATAGTCCGTTTTGGCGTTGAATACCTGGTAGAAATACGAAGGTTAGCTTGGTGTTTGCCCTTTTGAATCATAAAAAATGGTCAATTTATGACGCCATTACCCAATTCCTAACCCCTAGTTTCAAGCAGCTAAATTTTTCGATGTACTGTAAAACCCTGAATACACGTTAGTGAAATACCCTCGACACTGACCTATCGGAATGATGATTACTGCCGTCGTTCTTGAGAAAAAACCTGTGAATGCTTTATCAATAAGAACGAAGGATTCCAAATAACTGCAATGTAGATGTTGCAAAAAAGTAATAATCTATTTTTGTGTGTGTTTTTGTTTGTTTGTTGTGTGTTTTCTTTATGTTTTTTTAAAATAATTCTCTGTCTTAGTTTACAACGTACTACAAATTTTGAAGAACAAATTACTTTAAAATACAATACGTAATCTCATAACCTATACTTAATTAAACATTAAATTTGTTTCAGGAATATTTCAAACAGCAACCAATATTCAAAATTACAGCTCTACTTTATTAAGTTCAAATTGTCGTACTCTTAGCTGCCAAAGAAAAAAATCTTAACGACTGGGGCAGCGTATTAATGGACTAGCATTACACCTTCCGTGTTTAGTTAATTTAAACTGTAATTACAATGACAGGAGTAACTATTACTTACTTTAGGTTTGGGTTTGAGGGGTTTTTTTTCCAAAAAGATCTGTAATTAGAGGAATTTGTCATTTTGTTACGATTATCATTATCATAACAGGAGGCAGCTTTAGTAGACTTGGGGAAATGCGACTTATAAATGTTTGCACTTTTCTAATGCTATCATTGTTTGAAGCACAGATGTTCATTTGAGACGTTAAAGCGTAAATACACGATTTTGGGCAACAGTTCATTTAAAGTACTACTCCAACGTGGTAGCAAGATAAATTTAATTTGTGTAACTCGACTCCAACAATAGAGATAAGCAAGTTTGTTTTCAATCACATTTGTTACATGTATGTAACAAAAATTCTTCCTTTGTTATTTCATTTTAACATGAAAGATATTAATCAAATATCGCAAACTTCTCAAACCTCGTTTCAAAGAGAGCAATCTGCTCTCAAATAACGTCTCTTTCTGTCTTGAACCATCTCATTATAATATGAGAGGTGTTTAAGAAAATTTGTCCGATTACGCTATGCATAGCCCTTTCGAACGTAAACGGAAATATATTCTCGATTCGCATTGGATAGTCGATTAGGTAAAAATTAGACTGTCCCGTCGAATCTCACAGAGGGGCATCATACGGTTGTTTTAGTGTAATTCTGACCATTTTATGAAGCATATTTGATCTCCACATACGTACGATCATTCCTCTTTTACAAGTGACAATACTTGGAAAAGGTATCTAGTGTATGAAACCAGGCTTTTATTATGAATCAAACACAATTGAATGTGTAGCGGTGCTTTGCAAAATCTCAAGCAAGGAATTATGCGTCTTTCGTTTTCACCTAAAAGTTTCTAAATCCAAGTTATCTACCTATTTACCAGGGAGCTATTCGAGGAGGTTTCTGTGAAGTTTTTTACAAAATTTGTGCCGAATACTTAGATGTTGAAAGAACCTTTCGTTAGCTTAGGCCCTAACTGGTAAACCGAATGAATAATAATAAGTAATTCAAACCTAGTGTGACCAGACAAGGAATGTTTGGCGAACCAATTTCACTGAATTCAGTTTGGAAGGGAAGATTAACTTTAAAATAATAATGAAGATTTAAAACGTTTCATACCCAATCATAATTAAGGACTATGTAACGTTTTAAATCTTCCAATTTCTATTTCTGCTCTTTTCATCCAATATATATACTTGCAAACAGAGAGTGCAAAAACGAAATAGAATCTTCAAAAATGAAAATTTTATCCAAACAAGTATATTAAGGAGATTGAAATATTATCACTTACCGATTCTTGTGAAACAATTCTTGAATCGCGAAACAAAATTAGGAGTAAGGCAATGATTAGTTGGAATAGGAGCGACATAACGACACTGACTGCTCACTCGGTGCTTTCTGACTTTAATGACAAGCTGCTGTCAAATGCTGTCAAAAATTGTAATCGTTCGAAGCTTGAATACGTGCAAATTGCCTACTTCATTTGTAAGGGAAAAATGGGGGTCCGACTGGCTTGCTGTTTAGTATTATTTATTACCTCGTACTAGCAAGTATTTCCGTATTCCATATGTACACTTATGTCAACCGTAGCAGGAACTTTGTAGTCTCTGTACTTGAGCAGTCGATGAAACAACCTGAACTGTAGTCGGCATGCAGTCTAGTGGTCTGAACTTTAGTTCGAAACGAGAGATGAGTTTTGTAGCAGTGACTGAATGCAAAACGCAAAAAAGTATACTCCCTTCGAAGGGGGGGGGGATGCTCTCGCAATGTTAATATAAAATGCCATGCTATCCGAATCACAGTTTTTATACTGCACTTAAAATTATTTTCTTTTATTTACTTTCTTTACCCAAGTTTCCATATTTACGTTCGGTAAAAAAATTAACATAATTCGCATATATGGGATCAATATGATGTTTCGATATATCAGGGAGAAGTAGATACAACGAACAAATTTTTCCAGACAATATGTACTTGAAACAGATTATATCTTTTGAGGCGCCTCTATTTGATTGACAGGTCCTTTTGTTTCTTTTGTTAAATCCCTTGGGACTGAGTCCTTTTAATGATCATTTCTTCCATCCTTCTTCCAATAATCCCTAAACAATGGCATTGTCTGTATATCCTTTGATATAGAGGTTTGTTTCCGCCAATGCCGAAGCTTGTAATAACAATTTCTATAGAACGACCGGAAACAAACGGTTAAACTAGGTGCTTCAATTGCTCCCCTTTCGTCATTAGATGGAAGCTTTGTTCAAGTCTATACCTTTACCTCAGATTCGAACAATTTTGCCATCATTAAGAAACAAAAAATTAAAGCAATTTGCAGAGAAATTGTTGCTGTGTTCAAATGAAACAATAGGTCGCGTTATGGAACGTTATGTTAGTGCAGGGAGTTGCTAGAGTAGCAACTCCCTGATGTAAATATACTCCATGTTGGACAATCGTCCTACTCTGTATAGGAGATAATTATTGCTAAATTCTGGAATATGTTTGTGATTCACATTGAAAGACAAAGTTATTTACTATCATAATATTGTTGTTATAGATGAACAGCGTATAAATTCTAGTAACATAGCAGGTGCAGATAGAGTCATTCGTCACAGACAAGGTTCTCGCTTAACTTTTGAATTCACTTGGTATATAAGGTTCCAAGTATTGGCGTAACACGAATGAACTCAGGTGTTCCTCTCTTGAGTTGTCTGGGTTTGCTGATCCATGCGGGTCACTTCTGTTCTCGTCAAGTTATTGTTGTGTTCGTCCGCATCCTAGTGCACGGTCCATTTATTACCTGAAAACGTTTATCAGTTCATCGTCGACCGGGACATAACAGGTTACAGTAAATTAAGGAAGGAAGGAACAAAAATACATGCGGTACTCTGTCAGTTTCATTACATGTAGAACACCATATGATTATCATATGGCACTCACGAACAGACTTATGAGCTGACCTGCTCTCAGAAGACGTAAACAGATAATTATCAGCATATCTGAAGCAAAATATATAACAATTTCGCCGACCGAAAACAGATAACACGCGGTAACAATGCACATCAATATAATATCGTACCAGGTCAGACAATTCTCTTAGTCTTATTTACTTTTTATACCCAAGAAAAAGAGTTCCCCCGATGGGGTGAAAAAACGAACTTGTCATTGTAACATCGGTTTGCCGTGTTTTGTATGTGTTGACGATTCAATATTGTTACACTATCACTTTACTGCAAAGTAACGAAGTCCCTATGTTTTCGCTTGCAGTTCCAATTAGTGGCGAAGTTTTTCACAAATTTTGCCCAAAATTTTGTTGGTTTTAATTGTCTCTGCCTACTGGCGTGTAATAACCCGTCATACTAAATACTCCCAGTGTAAAGTGCTAAAATGGGTGCAGTTGTGTGTTTGAGCGTTTTAAGGCGTATTTCCTGATAAGGGGTTTGAAGGGGAACAAAATTAAAAAAAAAAATAATATGGGGCTCCCCTTTTAGACCGGTCTACCTCCGAAATCCTGCACACGTGAGTATGTGTGTTGTGCATCCGTGGCTACCTGACAGTATTTTTTGAAACAAAAACGCGATGCTTCAAGATTAAGTTAAATTAAACTTATCTGAGGGTAGTTCCACTCTTGCAACAACAGAAATGGAATCAAACCCTTTGTTTAAATAAAACTGAAAATAAAACATTAAATTAAAAGAAGTTAAGAGCAGCGGCGAAAGACAAAAAGAACCATTTAATATAAGTATAATACGTGTTTTGTAACAGGGTTCGAACTAGGAACAAAATAAATTTTAACGGCTGAAGTTCAAAACGAGAAACCCCTAGTTGAAAATGAGTTTAGCGGATTTGAAGGGGCAGACTAATGAATAAGACAACAAGTACTCAAATTTTTTTTAAAAAAATGTAATGTAATTGAACCTTCGGGTCTCGATATGGCCTTTTTTACATATTAAAGGGTAGTGAAACTTCCCACGCATGGAGGTACCTCTAATTGACTGGCTCTTTAGGGTAGTGTTAACTGCAGTCTGTTGAGTCTAGTGGCTGATGAAAGGCTACGTGGAGTCCGTGGGGTTTACAGGCGGGTGTAAAGCAGGTTTCCTATTTCTAAGGCTGGGGGTGAGATGACGTGTGGCAGACAGGGGGAGAATATAACACACAAGAACAGAAAAACATGCGGTCAAACGGAAAATTGGATGAAGGAGACATGACGGAAGTAAAAGAGACAGAACTTAAGTTGAAAAGAGCCTCCCGAACATGTGATCAAAAGGACGCTCATATCCACGACATGATTGATCATGAGTCACTGGAGGACAGCCTGAGCCACACCTTCAGCAGTCAACTTTAGAGCAGGCTAAAGCAGACACCTTGTAAGTCCAGGGGCTAACACAGTTACAAGGGGTACGTACGATATACACTTATAGATTAAAATTTCATTAGACGGCGTCATGCTAGCTGAAGAAAACAAAAAATTAAAATAAAGAATGCAAACAAAGCCTTTCAAATTCATGTTCCCACAGAAAAGCATACTAGTCTTTTAGGCAAACAATCAAAAATTGATGTAATATCGGCTTTAGGTTCATAATAATTTGCATCTCTCGATTTATACTAGCCTTCAACTTAAAGTTGCATTTATTTTCCTTTAACCGCTCATTATTTTCTCAACTATGAAGTTTGCATACAAGGGTGCAAATGTCCAAAACCTTTATTGGTGCAAGCTATCGCCAAATTAATTTTCTCCAACCACTACTAAATGAAAGTCTGCTTATTCCTACATCATTACAATGAAGGTTTATTCTTGATCAAATGAACACTCTTTGCATCAAGTTAAAGTTCACTTTCTACTGCAATTACATATTAATTTTTAGCCGAAAGACTCGTCTCAATTCCTTCTCTTGTTCAGGGGAAGAAAATGGATTTATGCTGCTTAATACCTAATTATTATAATTATTTTAAAAGTGCATGAAGCTGGTAGATGGGATATTTAAGGAGTATGACTTGGGTGAGACGCGGATAGAGGGTAAAGACCCAATGAAACATTCTAATGTAAAGAAGAAATTCTGGGCGCTTAATTTTAATATCGAATGCAATTTTGGTAATTTGTTGGTATATATGGTATATATAAGTCACAGAGCTTCATTACATTTTTTTGAAACATTTACAAATATACTTCTAGAAGAATAGTCCATATACAATATTGTCATTAAGAATGGTGATTTTGGAAATGATCTACATGATGTAGTTACCTATGCTTTAGAGCGAAAGAATATACTTCTCCCTGATCGCAGGGAACTATCACTTCCCAAGCACACTAACACGCATATGAACCACCTTTGTCTTCGAATTCGAATATCATTTACAGTGATAAAAGGTAAAACCAAAAACTGGTAAGCAGCAATCGTCAACTAAACAGCAGCAGAATTGTTGTTTGCTCTGATTTGATGTGTTAGAGTTTTTATGGGTGACGGATCCTAATAATTCCTTTAAAAATAAAAATGAAGACCAAATCGGAGATAATTTTCATTCGTTAAATATTGGCATATCATGAAGAGCTGTTTATCCATCTTCTCTATTCATGTTTCACATGTATTTGGGTTGGACAAGCCCATTCAAAAATGGACAATATTTTTCATCTCATTTTGTCCACACGCAAAACGATTTCCCATTTTAATGATCGCGTATTTGGCGTGCAGAACTTAGGTATTCCCATTCAGAATATTCTTTGATTTCATTAGCACCTATCTCAAAATATATTTTTAACGTGGCACGTTTTGAAACCGATTATATAATTATAACGAAAACCTTTATTTGGCAGTGATCTTGTGGAAGTTTTTTTAAGAACTAACGGATATTGCTTTCACTCATTTGAGTCATGTCAAGTTGTCTAAATATATTTTGTTGGTTTCTTTTTTTTTTAGAGTGACGTTGAAAAAAGTAGATATTTGAACAAAAACGATACAGTTGGAACTGTTTCCATTAGAAACATTGTTCAATTTGTCTCATGTACGACCTGAAAAACTTGATGAGAGACTGGCAATAGGAACAAATCCAAAACTTTAAAGGGTGTTGATTGAAACGAATTAATATTTGAATTTGGGTTTAGAGGGCAATTCAATAAATGGATTGCGTGTTGTGTTTTCCTCATCGTTGTTGGAAGCTTGCCAAAATTTTATATCAATGCGCCACTTCCTGTTCTGTAATTGCAATTGTTTGACGATGTGATATTGTTTGAAAAATGCATTGAAGAGTGGGAGAACCATAAAAGAATAAACACCAACATAACAATTGGTTGTCTGATTATTTTAATTACAAATAGTAAGAACCATTACAAGTAAGAACAAAAGGAATCATGCACCAAGGCTATATAAAGGCAATCGCTAAAAGGAAGTTTTCTTTAGAGTAGTTGTCGATGGACAGGTCTGTTTCCAGTAGGAAAGAGGGGAAACTAATGCAATTAGATAATTAGACAGCTATCCTACACAAAAAGACAAAATTTCAAGAAAAACACGTCAAAACCAAAAACTTGCTTGCCTCGTCCTCCTATTGTTTAAGGCTGCTTGGATGCAATTGTTTGTCAGTTAATCTCCCTACAATTCGTTTGTTATATTGAGGTTAAAGGGTTGGCCATATACACCAACGTTTCTACATTCAACCGACTTAAATATAGGTTAAAATGACCGATGAAAACTTTTGTTGCAAGCAAAATTAACTTAGGCTAGTAAAAAAGACAAAATGCGGTCTTTTCCTCGCCTTTTTTCTGAACCCTACGTCTTTGGAGTTGGAAAAATCCGTTATTATTTCACACCTGACATTTGGGGTAAATAAGGAGGTTATCGAATATTATAAAAAGTTTGGTTTGTATTACCAGCAGTAACATGATACTTGAAGTGTGTGTATTCCTAATAATTAATTTAGTTTATGCGTTGTGTATATCTAAACAGTCTTTTTATTTTCTATCTCCAGTTTTGAAATGCAGCTTTAAATTTTAGGTTAATTCGTCATTTAATGAATTATGCATATGACTCTTGGTATGGAAGCCGAAAACGTCAGTGACAATTCCGTTTTTCTGATAGACCTATTTCTTGAACGTGTACCAAAGAGTCCGTATGCGAAGATATACAAAGCCACTTGCGTGTCTAAACAGACCCTCCCACCTCCGAATTCAATCGGGGGAATAAATTACGCAGCTGAGTAACGGATCAAGAGAAGAGAAAAAGTTTGAAATGACCCACTGAGTACTAAATTCGTAAGTTAGTTTTGACAACGTTTTCCACTTGAGTTTGTCTTTAACCAAACGATCCAGTTCATTTTCCCACAAGTCATTAAAAATCAGTCACGAGTCTTTACGTGGTCCATGGTGTAGTAACACTATTTCTTAAATCGTAAAAATAAATTATCAAAACTTGTGCATATTATGGGTATGTTTCGGAAGCTCATTAACTTAGTCCACTAGGAGACCTAGAATTTTTGTCGGTGGCAAGAAATTTTGGAAAATTAAATACTACATAATTTGATCAATTTTGTGTCTCAATGAACACTTTGCGACACTACCGCATCACATATATTGCATCAGCTTCCCAGGCCATCCCCCTGACAGCTACCGCCGCTTTGTCCCTGGAACCCGCCACGGTACATGTAACGCGGGCCACTAGGCACCCGCGGCTTTAAATTCAAAACTTGTGCCCCACGTCCGAAATCTTGCCCGTCGCGTCACTGTACAAAACAAAAAGTACAAAAAGTTCTTTAGATTGTCCATACTAAGGATTGTTATAGTGGGATAATGGGTTGTTTGCACAAAAAAGCAAGGAAGGTGACGTTGAATACATTTTTAAATAACTTTTAACTTCGTTCTTTGTACAACGTTACGAATAGGACTGATTAATTAAAAATTAACAACTTGGGAATAAACTTCTCCACACTTCCAAAGAAACCGGACAAACTGGAACTGGGTATTAAGGACAAATATATCCTCTACCAAAATTTGTCAATACTTCATTTTAATGAAATAAAAGAATAACAAACTAATAGTATCAGAGGAAGGATCCCACTTGTTGACGACGAATAAAATGACTTTTTAGTACGGTATACTACTCCATTATCACAGAAAAACGTTATCCCAAAGTTTGTCTTGTTTCATTCGTATGTGTTATTTCCCTTTTGGTATGAATCGTTTTGGCTATTTAAAGATTTCTGTTTTATTATTCATAGTTTGTCGTTTCCAAAATCAATAACATTATTTTTTGCTACTTTATTGCCCGTCCTTTGCAATAAGGACGATATGGTGTACCGATTGTAGTTTCGTGTTGGTTCTTCGTTTCAATTACTCTTTTCAGCACTACCTCAAATTGTTTCATTGTTTAGTTCTACAAACTTCTGCGTATCTTCATCTCTGTGAACTCGTGGTTGCAATTATAATAAGAGTAATCAAAAATGTTCTGTCCAACACCCCCGCTGTTGTCACCATTCGGGTTGGTAAAGGAACAACGCACGCGAGTGCCTCCCCTGTAGAAATAAAAGCAAAGGGCATAGCCTGCATTTAACTTAGCCCCATGCCACCAACCACTTCGGTGTCCTTCGGCACAGTCGTAGCTAAGTACATCGTTGTCTCTATTGTAGGTACTGAAAGGTGTGTTGTTGATATTATAGAGGCTATAACCTAAATAAAAAAAATATGGCACAAATTTACAAATTTAACAATTTTGTCACGACAATCATGATTTCACTTCTTTGTTAAAACTTTACAAATAAAAGTATGCGTAACACTTTACTTCTGTACAAGATCCGCACTTCCTTGTCCAAATAAATTGTGTATTGTTTTTATATGCACTCGTCACAACACCCCCTAGTTACTGTTGTCTTCCAATACGTTTAACTCGCGTGTAATTCGTGTTACACATGAGTTTATATATTGTCGATTAGTTACATCTACATGGCGTAGTACATTCTTCATATATTTATTACCTTAGCCACTCTATACAAATTTCTTCTGTTTGAAGTCAGTTTGTTCATTATATGCTATAATATGCTGAACATTTGGGTTGTCATCAAGTTTTAATGAACTCAATCTTGGGAAATCTGGTATGAAAGAGGGACAGTTTGTTTTACTATGTCATGCACAACGAGACTTGTCTCTTATCATAATCATAGTTTGCCAAGTCGCTGCATTTGACAAGACATACGGAGATGAAACAACGGTACGAGAATAGCAGAGTAAGAATTGTGCGTCCATTTGGAAAATAAGTTTGGAAGGAAATTAGTGGAATTTGGAAAATCGCTTGAAGTGAATTTAAATATTTTGAAATTCTTGCTACATTATTGGTGATTTTACTATTTTAATTGTTGAATTTCTCTGCAAATGTTTAGCATTCGAATTCTACCTTGGAATCGGGTCATATTTTGTTATTAAATCCCTTATACTATTGGCGGTATTGTTTTACATGTCAATTAATGATTTCATCTTAGGTTAAACCAAATTCTCTTTTCTTTTCGTTAGTGAAGCAAAATGACGTTATTAGTGTTAAAATGGTTCTCAACTCAACAATACCAGTCCCCACTTCACCGCAATTGGTATACAACCTGTCATTCTTTTGACTACTACTCAATTGCACGTAATTTCAAAAGGCTGCAAATAATAGTGAATATGATTACAATCTAAACTGCACGATATAAGACTTGCATATCCAACAGGAAATTGCTTCTTATACATTTGTATCGCCTTTCATTTTACAAGTTTGAACTTCTAACTACAAGATATATATGAAAGCCAACCTGTTTGAATTTTAGGAAGGTATCAAAAGGGTTCTTTTTCCTGGGGGAATTAAGAACGTACTTTGGTTGGAAGGGAACTCGTCACTCTCCTAGGAACAAGTGGCAAAATGGTTTATGACCAACAAAACGCAATGGTATTCCCATTAAAAGAATAAAATTTGTCTTAAAATGTGCTGGTTAAAGCCTAATATTCCTCAATAAGAACAAACGTCATGCATAACTACCTGCTGTTCCACTATGTTCCTGGATTAGCCAAGCGGTATTTGTTAATTTCGCTATCAACGTAAAAATTTGAGTACTTGTTGTGATACGAAGAAGATGAATACACATAGTCAATGCGATATTCATATATGGTCTGCTTTGTTATGTAATGGAGGTTTTCATTTCCAAGCCAGAACTCATTTTGAACATTTCCAAATCCCTTTCTGTACTCAGTCCAGTTTCTGTAAAAATTTATAGAACCGTCCAAACGACGCTGGAAAACCTATTGTGCATTGTGAAGAAGAGACATAAAAAACTTGGTAATACAGGGTGAAGCATCTTTGTAACAATTATTCAAAACTGGCTGCTAACTGACGTTAATAAAAAAAAACCGAGATTGGATTTGTTTTCCGCTAACAAGTTGGAAGTTTTCAGTAATGACTGGTTTGTAAGGACACACCCCAGTCTCTTTTATTTGAAAACATATACCGTTCTTACATTGAGTTTTAATGCGATTAAGTTTCCAATGTTTCCAATGGGAGCACGAATGTAGGGCATTCAGTTCTTGTCAGGGGGCTTTGGTTCTTTCTGGAATTTTAAGAACATTTGGAATGGACTACCTTGATGATCGCAGGTCTTGATAACCTCCACCCAACATATTTACTTGGATTCACCTTTACCAATCTTCGCAACAGAATTTAACCTAAACCTGCATAAGGGGCAATGTCAGCTATATATACAGTCGAGTATCCTTGTTCCACCGTAATAACAATTCAGGAGGTTTGGCCCGTTACCGTTTTCAGCAGATTGGTGAGCATCTAGACCGAATCACAACTTCGAACTTGGAAAAACACCTCCCCTGAACATGCATGTGATGGCAGCGAAACTGATAACTTTACTGGCTGTGTTCTCTTGTATTTCAGATGGTAGGTGAACGGAGCCTCTTCGTGAAGCTTGTTGAGAGTATAAGTTCAAACATCGTCCTCTAATTTCACTTAACTTTTTATGCATACCTACACTTTCTGTATAGGTTATGCTCCTCGCAGAAGCATCCCTTAAGTCAAAATTTCAAAAATATGTATTTAAGAGCAAGAAAATTGAATTCTAACAGTCCAACTCCCATCTTCATAGGGCATTCCTGAGCTGAAATAGAGAATGTTGAAGTTTACTCACTTAAAAACAAATTAGTCCATTAAGAACTATTTTTTGACTTTCTTGTTGTACGTACAACTAACATAACCTGCTTTGTTTTCCTTTAAAATTAAGAACGATTGTATGGCTTTGAACACTTCCTGTTTCCTTACATAGCATGTTGTACAGAGATGGCATAATTAATTGCATGACCCTTAAGAGCAAGAGTGCTATCACACCTTAGTAAAATGTGCAGGTACTTTCAGAAAGTCAAAGAAATACAAAAAATGTTATTTGAGAAGTACAACAATCACGTCGCACATTATTGCGCAATGCACCATTTTTAGTGGAGTGAATAAACTTCAACATCTTATATCTCATGATTGTCCTGTGAAGATGGACGTTAGACTGTTAGAATTCATTTTGCATACTCTTTAATATGTTTTTTTTTTTTTTTTTTTTTGACTTGAGGTACACTTTTAGTACTAATGCTTATTTTGAAAACTCCAAACAAGTAAAATGATAAACAATTCTTAAGCCGAACTTTGCAAAGTAGTGTTTAACCATCTTTTGGTGTTTACTTCAGTTTAAACGTCAGACTTAGGATTCAATGGTCACATAGCAACGAACATCTCACAATAAAATTACAAGGAAACTGATCGTTGCATTGTCTATTGCCTGTGAAATATCTGTGTCAGGAAATTTTAAAAGCATTTCTTGGGTAAAATTAGATTTTCTCACGTGAAATAGCCCTTACTAAACATTAAACAGCCTAAAACCCGACTTTTGGGTGATAAATCGGGTTTTTACTTGATTGTTAATAACCACAGTTTATGGCCAATACAATCCTTACTGGGTTTTATCATATTTTTACTGATTTTAAGGTTGGAGTAGCTATAAACTGTAGGTGCAAACACCAAGTAAAAACCCGACTCAACTGCCTAAAAGTCAGGTTTTAGACTTATAGTGGCAGGCAATTTTACTAAGGGCTATTTCACGTAACGCAAAGTTGCGGTTCCCGCCCATATTTTTGGTGAGGCCTTTATTTCGCATTACAGACTAAACATTCTATCAGATAGATTAAACGTAAAGTTTTTAAAGGCCACAAATGAGAATGATATTTTTAAAAGGAGTCCCACACGGAGGAATCCAGAATGGAAAAAGCTGAATTGTTTCATTTTAAGATTCGAGAATGGAATGTATGGGTCAAAGAGTGTAATATCCCTCCTTGACAATGTATTATTTCAAATATAATTGGAGTATTCTGTGCATTTCGAACAGAACTGTAGTCGAGTCCGGAGGGTCCGAGTAACGAGTCCGACAATTTTCAACTTTAAAGGACAGGAGCAGTCATCCCAAACTGAAGTAGTGTAGTAGACTGTCCAGTCTCATAATTGGCTCATGATAATGTTTGTTCTCTTCATATGTGGAATTAACTGGAAATAACTGCTTCGTATACCTTGAATATGCAATACTTAAATCATAAAATGTAAGGAAAGATCCTTTAAGGAGAAATAAGACGAAAATTGTGCAATTTAGCTTTTCTTCAAAATAAGTTTGGGGGACTGCTCTTTTCCTTGAAAAGATTCGAATCCCTGCACTTTCTGTGTGTGTGGAAAAATCAACTTCTCTGGCCGAGTCCTTCAAATTTTGAAATTACGAGTCCGAATCCGGACTCGACTACATCCCTCGTTGCAAATAGCTCCTTTATTAAAAAGAAAACTAATGATAATTTTAATAGAACCATAGATATATTGCAGCATGTTGTAAATAAAAATCACACACAACCAGAGAGGAAATCCTTTTTAAAGTTTCGAGATTTGCTGCTACTGACTTCACGGAGAAGTAAGTGAAGAACGACCTTTTTGTTGTGTTCTAATTTTAGCAAAGAAGTGTCACGTCACTAACACTTAAAATGAACACGGATGTTGGGAATGGATACTGAGTGACCCCACCAACGAAAATTGTGATAGCGCTGTTGTCGGAGGTTTATCTCTCGGTGTTATTTTCTGCTCTGACATTTATCACAAAACCCCGACGCCTCATCCATTGGACCCTTCGATTGAGAGCAATAACAGTGAGTTTTTCTGTCTATGAATTTTATGATTTTCGATTATTCATCTAAGGTTAGAATAATAATGGTGTGTTTCAAATCATTTTAAAATTTATTTTAGAATCGTTACTATTCGATGCATATATTACACTACAAAAAGATGACTCGCCCTCTACTGATGTAGACGGGACTTTTCTTGCAGTGTCCAGGAAAACTATGGTGGGCAGGACAGTATAACCATATTTTGCAGGGGTGACATTCAGTGGCGTAGCCAGGATGATTTTTTTTTTTTTTTTTTTTGGGGGGGGGGCTAGTTAACAAGTGGGGGGGCTGGTACCCCCGAGGGCCAGGCGCGGGAAGGCTATCTAAGTGGAGCGTCACCATCGGTTGCGCGGAGCGTACAAGAAAATTTGGGGTTCTACAAACCCTCCAGATGGCTGGAAACGGCACTTCCCACGTGTTTTAAGCTGGATGTACCCAGCCTTGAAACACGAATCTCATGTCTGCAACTTCTCAAATAGTGTGAATAAAAAATAAATCTTTAAAAAAAGATAATACATACACTTTTTAGGGACCCAAAATCTGGGCATTTCTGATCTGTGCCATGGCCTGGGGGATTAAACTAAAGGGACCCGTTATCTCCCTTTCCTTGGGAAAAATTCTGAACTTCAGGAGAACGTAGATCGCAAATGCGACAATATTGTAAAGTCGTTAAAGTTGCATCTGCTATATTTCCTGAACCGTGTATGATTTCTACCCAATATTGTACAAGAAAAGAAAGAAAGAAAAAAAAAAAAAAAAAACCTTTAGCTACTGTCTCATAAACAGAAACGCTGTGGTAGAGTCCGGGGAGTCCGAGTAACGAGTCGGGTAGCATTTTCAATGATCTTATTTTTATATCATTAACATTTGTCGATTGTGAACAAAGTAACCATGACTTTATTTGGAACAGTTTTTGCTCCAGTTGTTTACGAAACACAAAATATATTTTGTCATGGAAATAGGTACTTTTTGGATATATGTTTAAGCGCATAGCATGTTGTGGTATGGGAACTTACCAGACACAATTGAAGGAACATGTGGAACCTTTGCTTGAGTCTGGAATGGCTCTAAAATTGGTCAAAATTTTACGCTTGACAGTTACCATGCTACTCATTTTTAATCCCCATAGCTGGTAAGATTTACTAAGGACCAAGTATACAGGTATAAACATCGTTGGATCGCATACAACATATACTCTTTTTTCAAAAATTAGGGCGACTGATCTATTACTTAAATATATCAACCTCCAAATTGGAGTACTTGTTTACTGATTCTTCTCCAGAGTTGCAGTACATTAAAATTTCATGATTCGGGAAACGTCAATTAAATACCCAATACAATGTACTATACATAAATAAACGGTTCTAACGCAAAAGGTCGATCTTGTAATCGATGGCATAACTCATTAACAACTTCCTGACTTGTCAAATCGAAATTGATTAGACGGTTTCTTTTCTGTTCTATCATATAACAATAAAATGAGTACAAGAGAGGCGACTTTCATTTAATGTCATGAAATCGATATATATATTTAAAGATACATTGTGTGAAAGATTGTAGCACAGTTAGTAATTTTAGGCAGTCGTAATTTCGATATAAAAAATAGGTAATAACATTGCATGTAAATTCTCATAAAAAATAAGTGTTTTATATATATTATGGACTAAGACCCTTTATTTTGACTGTGGTATTATACCATCGGGTTTTCTGAAAGGACTCATCATAAAAACCTGGTTACCATAGGATTTGTGCATCAGTTCTTCTTAATGAGAACAGCAAGCAATGCAAAAACAAAGGAAAATTGACACTTCGCAGGATGGATCCGTACTTGACTCCACCAGGGAGAGACAAGAAACTCTTCCCCTTTAATTCAACAAGATACTTGTTCATAAATTAAAAGACTACCTATTTTGAAAACGTCAACAGTTTACTGGTTATTTTTAAAAGCAAATGTAACCTATCCTTAGTTAAACTTTAAAGTAAATTATTTAGTTGAGGTTCACGAACGTTTTGATACAAAATTGAGGCACCGATATGCATCACCGAGTTTGTGCAATCAAAAATCTAAGTGTAAATGCAAATAACTTTTGGGAAGGTATTGATCAATCTGGAAAGTTCAACATGGTACCTTCCTCATGTTTTGTTGCAATATATCATTTGGAAACTCTCTACGCATTGTCATTATCTACAAGCCCCAGCAGCAATGGAAGTTCGCCATCGGGCTGTTCTACTACAGACCAATTTGTATCTCAGTTAGTTGACGGATAGTCGCCTGAAAGTGACAATCAGAGTTCGATACAGAGTGTTACGTTTGTGTTCCATCGTCTTGATTTTTCTCTTGAACCGTTTTTTTTTCTTCCGAATTTATAAACAATGAAGAGGTTTCCTAGATAAGAAGAAACGTTTATGTCTGTTGATTCCTTTTGGATGAAAATGTTTGAAATGTTTGTCGAGTAAAATTCTACACATATGCAAGAACTAACAGCCTCCACAACACTGTAACCAATCATGAACGTTAGACCTATATCTATAAATTGTAAAGGGCAACATCAGTCACCTCAAACTTATGTAAAAACAAAATCTTATTATCACAGTTTTCTTCTCATTTCTCTTTTTATATTATTTCCTCTAAAAGTTTACAGTATGCTTCTATAACTCATATTTAAGATAAACCAAACTGTTGCCACTAGTAGCATTTACATTTGAGGAAAATATAAATTCACTTGACTTTCAAGAGCCAATCATGAAATTGGACAGTCTACTACACTACTTCAAGTTCGGATGACTGCATTTCCCCTTTAAGTCAGTGCATGAATGTGGTGCAAAAATAAAGTTGTGAAAACTGTGTAATAAACTCCGATTCCTGGCCTAAGGTGGCCAATGAATACCGTGCCAACATGAGATGTAACATAAGGTGCACTTGAGCGTCTGAAACTAAAATAAGACGGTAATTTTCATTAAATTTTTAAATCTTTCCCCGCAAGTAAAGGCTTTTAAGGGTTTCTGGCAGATAGTAACAAAACTCGTTAAAATTACCTTTTACCGAAAGAGAGTTTATGAATGAGGATCATTTCGTATTTAAATTGAAGTATAAAGTTTTGTTTGCCAGCCAAAAAATTTGTTGAAATGGTCCCTTTCCCTACGATTTAACATGAAGCAAAGTGGAATGTAAAGTAATGGGCACAGTGATAACAAAATTTCAAAGAGCGAATGGGAAAAAGTCAAGTGATAAATAAATCCAGGAAGTGTTGCGAAATATATAAAGAATTATATTTTGTTCCTCCTGTTTTTAATTAATCTTTTTTTACTTCTTTCGTTAAAAATTTACAGAAAAACAAAATAAAGAGATATATGGAATACAAAGAGTTCTGAAAAGTTATTGCTAGGACGTTTCTGTAATCTTCATGTATTTTCTCTCTCTTTTTTTAGTTCTGTTAATTGAAAGCGATTTTGAGTAATTTTTAACAGTTTACTATTCTACCAGATTGAATGTTTTACACCGGCATCCCTTTACTGCACATTAGATTTTAAATTGTCAAGCACCTATTTAATGTTCATATGGGATATGAATTCCACTAGGTTTTTAAAGCAGATTATCGTCCGATACAAATTTTTTACAAACGCTTTAGTGGTCTTACAAACTGGACTCAACAGCATAATGTTGCTGAATGTGTCTTGTGCTAAGGAAGGTACAGTGTATAAAACACTTCCAATAAGGAAGAATAAATATTGCTTGTCCTTAATCTGAAGTTTTGTGTTAGTGATTGAAGTGTATCTATGATAGTGGCAATAGTTTTATAACATTTTATGACACTATGAAATTTGGGCAAGATAGAGAGTACGCTTATACAAAGTATAATAAAAAAAAATTAGTAACAAATATTTAAAAAAAAATATGAATAATGCAGAGCAGAAAACAAAATAACTTTTTCACTTGCTTTCAAAAGACTATGGTCACTCTGCCGGACTTGGAAAAATCATCACCGTGACTACTACGTCATGCAACGATGATATTTCGGAGAGCGGTCCAACCAGCGAGGACCCAGTGTCATTAGCGTCTGCTACTCCCGCCTACTCTAGAGGTAAGAGACGTGCTTTTCAACTTTGAAATGACAGGACCGCATCACTAACCGACATTACAATATGCATTAAAATTAAGCTATTGCGTCAGTTTGAGCTTCTTTAAGGTAACAATATTTACCTTGACCATTATTTTAGAGGGTTTACTACAAAGAACATGAAAAATGTGCCAATACTTTATGGGACGTTGCAACAGCAACGTAATTCATCATAGTGTATTAGTGAACGCCTATAAGAGGAGTAGACAAAATTAAACCTAATCTCATCGCTTCCATATACTTGCTTTTAGGCCTTGATATGCATTTTCCGGTAGTGAAGTTGTCTGCCAAGCAATTTAATTTAAACTCTATGAAATTGACACCGGAATATTCATTTAATGTCGCAGCAGTATTATTGCTCATTTCTCGAGGAATACATGTCCCATTGTAAAATAAAAATAATCAAATTGTGTGGATTTGGAATTTTCTTTTGCACGTAAATACCTCCTATTTATTACTCAGTGATGTAACGCCTTTATATTCCTTTTTACGCAGTTTGCGGCAGGTCTTACCTTTCTCGCTCAACCGATCTGGTATACTGGTTTCGATACTTGGAAATACCCCCATCTTTGTTTCAGCCTACACTGACAATCGAATTCGAAGTTATGGCGTCTAAGGATGTTCACGTTGTACTTGCCCCTACGAAACATTCCAGCGATGAACTCTATCAAATTGTCATCGGAGGCTCTGGAAATACTGCATGTTTTATCAAACGTGCCATGTTTGCCTCTCGACTTGTCACAGTGAATATGTACAAACCTCTTAACATGACAGTTTTTCGGGGATTCTGGATTACTTACAATGCGACTTCCGGTCATATTGCGGTCGGAAAGCTCAGTAAAGAAAACTTTTTTATAGAGTGGACGGATCCTAATCCTCTCAATATAAGTTTTTTTGGATTTTCAACGAATGCCAATAGTGAAAGCCAGTGGAGATTATGTGAATTTTAATGGAACCAACATTTATCAGTCTAACATCCAGTCGATAGCAGGTGTCAGATATAAATCAGGAATCACAAAGCAAGGAACATTATGTTTCAAATTTCATCCCTGCCCCGTAAATGTACATTGATTCTCAAGTGTTGTTTCCTGGATTTGCTGGGTCCACATGTTAACCCAAATTGGATTTGTAAGGTCCACACGTAGGGTAGCATATAAGATGCTTGGTACCACTTTTAAACGGTACCGCTCCTCATTATCTTTGTTCCCTGGTCAGTCATCCATCTCCTTCTATAACTTCCCATGTTGCAAACCGTACCCGGCAGAGAACTTTTATCCAACAAACTCTGGGTGCAACTGTCTGCTCATACTTTGCTTCCAGTCTCTGTAATCCTTTGCCCAACTCCATCAGAAATTCACCTACTTTTAAAATTTTTAAATGGCCTTCCCGAAATTGGTTTCAGTTTGATGATCATTGTTTTTAAGTTGCAATGTTTTGCATTGTTTGAATTGTATCACTGTTTAAATTCTGTTTATATCACATTTGGTGTATTACTTTTCTATTCTGCTCTGTTTTACTTTTTGTAATGAAAAGCGCCTTGAGGTCATCTGTTGATGCAAGACGCTTTATAAGAATAAATTATTTTTATTATGCATATCATCTTGCACTAAAGATGGATTCGGATCCTGTATGAATTGGCCCATGAAACAGACATGATCCGTATTTGGACAAAAAACAGAATATCCCACTTGCATGAATGCTGGTGATATGGCCCTTTATGGGTCTTGTTTTCACACTTCTGGGGACCACATATGGGCGCAACCATGTGGTGCCGTATAGACTCTTTATCGTGGTACCCATCTTCAATAAAAATTAACGATAAAGTTTCCCATTCCCTCCTGTCTTATCATTTCTCTTATCCTCTCCCTATTTTGCTAACATTAAAATATTTTTTTTTCTGACTGTTGGTACTAAGAAAATGTAGTCGCCAAAGCAAATGAATTCAGAACCGTTGAGGGCTAAGATGAGAACACATACCACCAGTAGATTTGCGTTTTTATGGTTTAATCATGTTTCGAATCCCTGATGGAAAACTCCCATTTCATACCGTCTCGACTTCTCTGAATCATGCTATAAAATTTGATTCATCGCTACCAGTTACTACAATTTTATTTCCGGTTGCTTTTCAGAAATCTAACAGACATTGTTTAGCACGGTTATAACTTTTATTCTTACCTTGCAATTTGAAGAACACAGAGATAAACACACTCAAAACCTCGAAGAAAAAAAATCAGTTGCACACAAACAAGTTATTTTATAAAGTGCAAGTTATTTTATAAACTGCTCAAATAAACGAACTGCATAAACTCAAATTACTCAAGGAGGAGAGTGGACGCGTACTAAATTAATTGGAAAACCGACCTTGCAATATACGTATTAGACATCCAAATAATTTGTGGTATGTTCTGCTGAGTATTGATATTGCTGTTGACAACAAAGGATTTATCACTGTATAAAGAAAAATCCATGACAATTCGTCGTTGAACTAGACTTGAACTACTTCATAGTTCACAGGTCTAGAAATAAAGGCACAATACAACGTAGGTTTACTCCCTAAAAGACAGGGCAATATCAGAGAGTATCAAAGTATTTTCATCAATTTCATTTTATCAATACTGCAAATTTAAATTGCTTAAACGCAGTTTAAAATACATGTATTAATGCACTGTTATTTTACATATCGCTCAACTGATTTGGCCTTTTGGCATATAACGTGCCATGGAAGGCACAGGAAACGTATCTCTTCCAATTTTTGGTGTGGGGATATCATATCAGATGGTCCCCGATGATTTGATTAATGAAGATATGCACTCTAAACAATTATTTCTATCGTAATAAAAAGGATAGTGACCAGGCAAGATCAACTGAACACATGCTACCATTTTCGTGCCATGTCGACAGGAATTTGAGATGAAAATGGGTTATCTATGTAATCCCGAGATGAGGGAAAATACCATGATCTCTGTTTCCTTTCCTCTGACCCTTTCTGTTCCGGTTTATTGGGTTCCCTGTGAACTGATTGATTGTCCAAAGATCACCTTCGATTTAATCAGTTTCTCTTAAATAATTCAGGGTAACTCATTTAATTTCTAAAGAATTGGGAAATAATCATCATAGCCTGAAAAAGTTAGGATGTAAATGAGAGTACCGTTGCTGAGCTTTAAAGGGACTGTACACATGCATGGCCTTCCTGGTGTGAACCCAGTATCCTCCAAAACAAACGTCGCGTCAAGGTCTATTGGCCTCTGCAGCTTTTTCCACATATCCCTAGAGTTGTGCCTATTTCTATTTAATCTACTGAGAAAGAGAGAGTCCAATCTTCGGATAGACAAAGTGGCATAAGCCCTTCGCTTTAAATAGTTACATGATAAATGTTAAATAATGCATGATAGTGATGACCATTACTTTTATAGATTGCTGATGTTGCATTTTTTGGCCATTAAATACCAGACCTCGCAATAGACCTATTTTCAAATAGCAATTACAATGAACTGTGGGATATAGTTTTGGGTGTGTGTCAATTTTCACCACAGTAAAATGCCATTGACAAAAACGACAAACACCAAAACTTTATCTCGCAATCCTTTGTAATTGCTATTTGGAAATAGGTCTATTGCGAGGTTTGGTATTTAATGGCCGAAAAATGCAACATCGGCATCTGTGATCATATTGGTATACCCATACTTCAGTTATTTGAATGTTCAATATTCTTCTAAAATCATGACACACTTAGCGTAGTGGGAGTGAGGGGATTAAGAACTAAACCTTAATCTGGATACAAACCCACTCTAAACCCTTCCTCTAATGGGGCAGGCAATTTGCTATGTAGTTACCCTTAGGTATACTGCAGGTATCCCAACACAATAAAACTGTAATTATTCTCATTTGTGGAAACAATGTCTTCAAATAAAACGCCTGTATTGTGTAACCGTATACGATCCAGTTTGGAAAAAATTTCAGTCTTGTATTCATCTTTCAGACAACCAAAATCGTTGATCTTTACTCCTTGCTATTGTGATATAATAAATGTAGGAACACCAAGGGTGCTTCCAAATACGTTTGCCGCTTTTCAACAGTTCAGTGCAAATACTTCTAACTTTACGATATCCAACGTACTCATATGAACGGCTTAGAAATGTAAGCCAGAATTTTATTAGTTCTAGCAAGCACGGAAGATATTCCACAAGATATTGATTCATAAGGCTTATTGGCGATCGAAATTGACCAAATATATCTTTTTTAACTGTTTCAGAATGATGGTTTTTAAAGTTTTAATGTTACTAAAATGCACTGATTTCCCAAATTGTACACGGGGCACTTCTAAAAGCATCAAATGCATTTTTGTTCAGAGGATCTCACATTTTTTCAGAGTGACCAAAAATAACTCTTTTGTATTTTAGTGAACGACGTTAATGGCAAGTAAACAAAATCTCGGAAAGTTGAATGTTGAGCTCAGTTACGACCTGTGTAGTTCACTATTTTTCTCATACTTTAATTGCTGCTGTTTAAAGTAACGGTAAATTTGCACTTGGGTTTAGCCACACTACGCTTATTTGAAGGCGGAAATCCAGGTCCAGGAAGGAGTATCAGTTTTATGCATTATCACAATGCCAAAACGTGTAGAGACCTATATTTAGGGAAGTTTGCCGCCCATTATTTAGTAGCAACCGAAAATGTGACTAGCAATCAAAATGGCATTGACTGGGACGATAACTGTTTGATAATAGCACCTCCCACCAAAAAGATGTGCTTCGGTCCACGCTCCCAACATTTGGTAAGAAAAGTCGCCGCTTTTAGAGGGATTTCAAGGAAGTATCCAGGAAGCATTTCAGAGGTGAATTTTTGTTATGTAAGACAATTGCCATGGATTTCAAATAATATTTCAAATAAAGTTTTACTATGGGACTTACGCTATCCCGTTATAGACTTTCCACTTTGGGCATGATTATCGTTCACTCTTCGTCGCTTTGTCTCTGTCATCACTCCTTGGAACGTTGTTGTTGAAGCATCATTTGAATCGACCTGATGACCAAGCTTCAGCTTTCTAATCTTACTTGTGTTTTTGTGCTGGAGGGCAGCAAATATCTCGTGTAACGATTTGGTAAGTCTTAAATATTAATTCTCGCATTGAAGGACTTAAATAGTGTACAGACTGAATAATTCAGCTAGAAAACTCTAGACAAAGTCAACTTCACATGTCTGAGAACGACTCACACACCTTTTCCATCGCGTTTATTCCTTCAAGTTTTAGACATATACATCTCTGTGTGGCTTTCATCCAATTTTACTTCTTTGTTTTGAAGAAGAGCAAAGGTGTGAATCTAACACTAATCTCAAAAAAGTGATAAAGTTTTTAAAAGCAAAGCAACAAGCGTTAAGCGCTATCATCTCTAACATATTTATATAACAGAAATCAAATAAATTAATTTATTAAATTTTATCATAGCATCTCACTTCTAGCTGACATTTTTATAAATAGTATTTCTTCAAAAACTGCAGTTTTCATACTTACTCAACAGATTTGATCGTCATCCAGTTATACGGCTGTACAATATGCACATTTCCTAAAGAGCTATTTTATGTCCATTAGCGCCATCCTGGACCAATCCCTCAAATTTTCAATGGTGTTATTTAATGTATGACGCCTTATACATTTGTGATTCTGATCAAGTGTTGCGGTTACAAAAATGGATCAAATGCTACCACAAGTGAAACGTCTTTGACTATCTGAACAAAAATTGGTCCAAAATTACCAAAATTTTGTGTATCGAGCCTTGCACCAAGTTAACCATTTTTTTTTATACCGCCTTTATAACACCCGGGAAAGAACAACAACAAACACGTTTTTCTTCCACGTTGCTTTTCCAAGAATCTTTAAGACGCCTCTTCTGGTCGTAGATAGCTTTTTAAGGTATCAAAGCTTTTTTGATGATTTGATGTCTTGTAGTTAATCCTTTTAATGACAAATTGCCACACTCTGCGCGCGGTCGGCACGACTGTACCTAAAAATCCATAATTTTTATCAAAATGACTGTATCAAGTACGAAAATCGCCGAAAAGAACAGTTTCTAGATTTGAAGTTGCCACCTGAAAGTGCGGTTATTTTCCGTAACCTCTCTTCAATTGTTAAGGATGACTGACGTGGAAATCAATAAATTCAACCGGCATTTTGCATTTTTGCTTTAGAGAAAAGCATTAAGAAAGCTACGGACAATAAGTAATTTTAAGGCTCAATTAAATAAAAATTAAAACGAATTTTTCGAAAGGAGTAGGGTGACGTTGTCATAATTTTACCCTTATCGTAAATTTGCTCTTACCACTCGAATATTCAAGTTGATCTACATGTAATGATGATGATGGAGCAAAGACAACTCCAAAGAAATTTCCATAAACTAAACTTCAAATAAACATGGTCTGAAACATCATTAACATGTCACGTTTTACCTTTCGATTCCATTTAACGTTTCTGTTATATTAAGCAATCATTAGTTTTACGATGTTTACTTTAACATGCCTGCCCATACAAAAGTTTGTTATACAATTCTATAGAAATGCCTATAGAGTTCTTTAGAAATGTTTACTGTCCTCTATAGAAATTTGAAGTCCTTTTGGAATTCTATAGAAAAGCCGTTTCTATCGAGAACAATTTCTATAGACTAATTTACAGGATACTCTCGATAGAAATTTTATAGAAACTTATTCATACGTCTCTCTGTAGAACTTGCATAAAGGTTCTATAGAATGTCTATACATTTTCTATAGAACACCTAATTTGCATATAAATTTGCACAATTTGTAATATAAAAGTTCATTCAAATCCTTTCTTTCACCTTTACAATGATAAAAAGGTTCGTACCCAAAATATTAATCTAAATTGAGCATGAATTCCTGAAATTTCATCTCTATTCACTGAATTACTTATGGTTAATTGGTAAAATGTGCGTGACTAAAATTTTGACACAAAAGATGTAATTTAATGCTTATAGTAGGTTAAAACTAATCAGGTATTTGGCAGGAAACATTTTTTGCAGAAAAGATAACTAGTTCGTTACTACACTCTAAAAAATATTTAAACGATTTTGTTTAAAAATTAGGATACTCACGAAAATGAGTATTTCTACTCGAAATAAGTGAGTACTTCAACTCAATTTGTGTAAAAGTTTGCCCAAATTCAGCAATTTGTGTAAAATTTTGCACAAATTCAGCTGAAGTACTCACTTATTTCGAGTACAAATACTCATTTTCGTGAGTATCCTAATTTTTAAAGAAAATCGTTTAAATATTTTTTAGAGTGTATAGTTAGGGAATATGAAGATGTATGAACTGTTTTTCTTTAAAAAATCGAATAACATTCAAGGGTGTTCTTCGGGCCCAACATTCCTTCACTTACTACTCAGATACCAAATACTCGAACCTCTTTCACCATTCTTCTCCCGTTGGATTGACCAATGTGCCCAAACCATTTAAGTATACTCGCATTTGCTCGAATGACAGTGCTGACGGAGTGATTGTTGATGAAAATTGTCACCGTGTGGTTAAATTCCTGTTTTGTTAACAAAATTTCAACCAGGATAAGATTGCCTTTTTATGTATCTCAGGTCAATAAATGAAAAAGCCAATATGAAATTACCACATAGGAGACGTATGACGACTGTTGATAGAACTTGCACATCAATTGTATCCGATGTGGGGTACCGTCAATGATTGGCATCCTACCTTGAAGTTGAGAAGTCAAGAAGGCTTTTCTTTCCAGTTACTAAGGTTGTTTACAGTTAAAAGTTATATTCTTCATTATCTTACAAATGTTAGTATCAACACGAGCATTTTTCAAACGGTTGGTCTTCTTTACGTTTGTATTTCATCAAACTGTAGTGATATATTTAACCTAGTAGTTTTGTCATCATTTGCAAATTGCTCACTTTAATTGAGTGTAAATTTCTACTGCAAAATTTTTTCGGACACATTTTCTTCAATTTTACTAACATGTCCCGGAAATGCCATTTCCAACTGGCTGAGGTGTCGCATTTCACAACAGCTAAGTACTGGTGGTCCTCCACTTGGTGCCCCTCTGCATACGCGCCTGCCTTGTCATACATTCGTTTTTTTTTTTTTTGCATAAAATAGTCCAAAGATGATCCTCCAGTACGTATACCTTAGTATGACTAAGCAAATTAAAGTAAAATAAGGATAGGCGGTGCGCCATCTGATGTTTCTATAAGTCAGTGAACCTTGTATATTTTTTAGAAAAGGCCCGAAATCATCATTCGTGATTGCATACGAAAGACGTAGTGGCTTTTTCATTTTTTTTTTTTACCCTGGTGTCAATATTTTTAGATTGGTTCTTATGACCAAGCTAGACCGGTTTCAGCTGTCTTGCTCGTTCGCTGTGAATGGCGCAGCTTTATCAGTAGCAAACCTGTCATTCGCGGCTTGGGTTTAATATTCCTGCTTCAAATAGAGCAGTAAGAAAAGTATCATTGTACCGTTATATTTTCCGTTTTTTAAAACCTTGATTTTACAAGGCCATCTTTTAGATATATACCTTTTCGTTGGCGGGTGAGATTGTAGGAAAAGGCTGTAGACAGGAGCAGGCCCGGGTTATCAGCAAACCAATCTGAGTCACTTGGGTTAGGAGAGTGTGTTTTCCGCATGGGCCACGGACTAGTGACCTTGTTCTTTTCTCCACCTGGGTGTTACTCATTCGAGGTTAAAAGATGAGATTCAATGCTTTTAATTTTGCAGTAATAGCAAAATTTTGTTCCTTTGTTGTCCCTTTCTGAATGGGAGGATTTAGCTACGTACAGCGTTTCTCAGAGGTTGCTTTGTGGGCCTTTTTACCCGTAGCTCTCGAACCTTGTATGAAAATAGAAGGCAACCGATAATATTGCAGCTTTTTTGTAGGCAATGAGAAGTTGTCGGGAAAATCAAATCAATAATTGCAGAACAGTCTTGACAGCACAATAAGTGCTTTGAGTATCTCAGTTAGGAGGGTTCGTTGTTTTGATAGCGCAATTCAAGCAGTTTGTGACAACGATCTTTTCCCCACATGAGTGATTCCTAATAAGAAGTCAAGTGAAACACTTGCATTACATGTTGCGTAGCGAGTTCTCAATTTTACTCTCTTTGGAGATGTCTAGCTTGGTCATAAGAACCAACTTCAAAATATAAAATTTAAAGCCATTACAAATGTTTCGCATTAGGTCAGGAATGATGATCTCGGGCCTTGCCTAAAAAATTACAAGGTTCACCGACTAAGGGTAACGTTAGATATTGTACCGCTTACCTTTATTTACCTGTTTATTGTTTTCATAAGTTTTACATTTAAATGGGTGATACAAATTTGCCGAAAAATGAAAAGTTATTTAAAACGGGTTATTTGAAAAATGAAAGAAAGCTTAGGAAACAATTGTGACACTCTCACTAAAACCTGATAATCACTTTCATTGAGTTTCGTCCTAAAAAGTGTTTGTTCTACAAACGGAAGGAACACTTTTTACGATTAATACAAGCGCCAAAATTGAAATACAATCCTAAGCTTGCACCAATGCCCCCCCCCCCCCGATATGTTGTTAAACGCATTTTACATGTTTATTGTAAATCATAGGGATTTATTTTTTTTATTATTTTAATTTGTTCAATCTTATATTTTAATTTATTCAATCTTATATTTTAATTTTTTGTAATGGTTGAAATCTTTCATAATTCGATTAACTCTGACAGAGAGAGTACTTAAACCTGAAGAAAAAGTTGGAAAATACTGAATAGTCTGAGTCTGAATAGTTTTTGAAAACGCTTTCTGATTATAGGCTGAGTAAACCGCAACTTTCTTTGTACAAATTAATACTCAATTTGACACACGAGCAATGTCCCGAAGTACAGTAGGTGTATACAGTATTTGGGTCGAGCACTATGCACACGATCGAAGGACTTCTGACCTCATCAGACGGTAGGTAGTGAATTCATTAAAAGCCGGTCTTTTATAGTATGTTGTATGTCGTATCGTAGGGAAAAAGGACGAACCCACGTGTCAGGTTACAGAATTGGAATAATAAACATTAAAAACTTATTTCAAGCGAAAATAGAAATTGTAAGCTTATGCTAGAAACTCAAAATCTATCTGTGGTAAAAGTATGTATAGCTAAATGGTTGCATTAAAGATGTTATTTCCATGAACCTTCTTTTATTCGTCGATTCTGTCATCACTTGAGGAACTAGATAAATTGACATGGGAGTTGTCAGCAGTGGCGGAGCTAGGGATTTCGTTCAGAGGGGGCGAAAATGGTCTGTAGGGGCGCTTCGAAGGAGTAAATACCCTGAGCCTCAGCACGACCGAAGCCACGGCTTTTCAGACTTCTCATTTGATTTTCCGCACCTGGTAGAAGACTATTTCGCCATTTCTCCTCAGCAAGTTTTCTATTAAAACATGTTTAAAGTTTCTATCCATGGGCCTCGGCAGAAGAAAATGCGGACGGAGGAGGGACAAAATTCTTTTTAGGGGGAAAAGCTCTGCGCCACCATGAGTTGGCGCGGAGAGCAAGAAAATTTTGGCACAAAATGCCTCTCAGATTACTGGAATTCCTAAAGCCTTTTTACCGCATATACATAGGGAAAACACTGAGTGAACTCTTAAGAAATGTTGATGTTAATTTTTCTTCGTCTTTTTTCTTCATATTTTCATCGTTTCTTCAGGTTTTTTTTTATTTTCCATGGGGGTGGGGGGGGGGGGAGGAGTTCCCCTTGCTCTTACTTGCGGACGCCCATGTTTCTATCACTCTCTTTCACATTCTAGTATGAAGGCGGTCATTACATTTTGTGTTATTGTCAGGTCTCGATTTAAGATTCTAATGTAATAATTGGCTACTTTGTGAAGATAAAGATTAAACTTGCTAGTAGAGCCAAATAGCAATCTTACGGGGGAAAAAGTTATGGAAATGACCGTCGTTAGGTGTACATTTCTGGTATCTGGAAATCAAGATAAGTACATGGAGAAACATTAATTGACGTAGTTTATATCATGTGACCACTCTGACATAGCCATTAATTAAGTACATTGCAAGAAATAGCCAAGACAAAAGGTCTGCTTGCCTCTCTAGGTTACGATTTCATAATAAATAGGAGAAGCCTTAACCTACGCGTATTAGATGTAATTTTCTGGCTTTTGAGACCACGAAAGTACAGAAATAATCATTTTCGTGGGATTATCGTGCAGTGTCAGAAATAACCATTTATCATGAGAATGGTCACTTGAAAAGCAAAATGGAAACTGCTCATTAAAACTCTTAAACCATTACCGTGCTATGATAACAGTTTTATTTTATTTTAAAGTGAATGTTCTCTTCAAATGATTTTGAAAAATATTGTGGAAACTATTTTGGTATCTTTATCGTTTGTAAACTCTTGTTATTGTCTATGTTGACAATAATCCAACAAGGGGGCCAATTGCGCTACAATTATTGCTGTGCCCTTTGCAACATCTTTCATTGGCCGGGAGGGTAAAGTTTATGTCAGTGTGTGTATTTTGTAAGCTTATAATCACGCTCGGTGTGGAAACAATTAACTAGTTAGCACAGCGACAACATTCATTGGTGCGTATAAAACATGAAAGTGCAGATAATACAGTTACTGGTGGCTGTTTGAGCGTTTTGTTATGTGGCCCTTAAAACAACGCTATTAAATTATGTCTTTTGCCAATAATGGTGCAAGAAAAAAGTATGTTCAAAACCTAAAAAGGGCCCCGACAGACGATACTGGTCCGTCAGGGGGGGGGGGGCGACCGCCCCCTCTGACCATATGGCAGCCCCGCCAGTGGTTTTCAGAACCCGTGCCTGTTTATGCAAAACGTAATTAGTGATAATATTTATATGCTTTGGAAAGTCTTGGGTGGTGGACTTATTTGTTAAACTTCTTTCAATATCTTTTCAGTATCATGAATATCAACATAGACCAGCAAATGAGGGCGGTAGTGGTATGTACTCTTTGATTCGTAATGTGACCTTACAAGAAATTGTTACGTTTATGTTCTATCATGAGATGATCATATTCAAAATATTAAAATATTTCAATCCACAAGAATAATCTCATGTACATTGAACATTCTCCTATAGCTTAATTTGTGACTGGTGGATCAAATGTAGATTCATTCAATCAATATTTCATGTACTACAAATAATGATGAGTGTCATGCATTTGCAAGAATTTTATTCAATTTTTTTTTCTTTTTTACAGACTCACGTTATTTCGTTTATCTACACTCACAATATCCTAGAGACTGCACAGAGGTTGGAAGACAATGTCCCACAAGCAATCTTCATGGCGTTTACCTCATCAAACCAGACGTGTATTTCGAACCTTTTGAGGTTTACTGTGACAACGGCGTAGATTCAGGCGGTTGGACGGTAAACTTGGGAATCATTATTGTGTCTTAACCTTTTATCATGCGGAACATATAACAGATACGATTCCAAAGCCAAAGGAAGCTTACCTAGCCTGACTTTTCACCCCCCCCCCCCGCATTTATGCAATGGAATATGTTCCTTTGGAAGATGTGTAATACTAATATTAACAGGGGAAAGGACGGTTTGAAATTTAAATGTGTTTTGCCAATATTTATGAAAGTTAAGATTGACGTACGTGTGCTTCTACCGCAGGTAATACAACGTCTTCAGGAGGGATCTATCTCTTTCAACCGCAACTGGACAGAGTACAGAGACGGATTTGGATTTCTGTCACAAGAGTTCTGGATAGGCAACGATAAATTGGCATTTCTTAAAAATCAAAACACATATGAACTTCGAATTGACGTTACAACTAGTGATGGGGTGTCTTTGTATGTCAAAAACAGCAAGTTTCGTATCAGTGATGAGAACGGTGAATATGTGCTGACTAGTGTTGGTGAATACATTGCAACAGAAGGTACGTTAAATCAACATCGACTGGCTACCAGCACTTAAACATTTCAGCACTATGATTATTCTATAGAAATTTAAGTTATACTTAAAAACACAATCTGATTGGTTTTTATATCAATTTTACAGATACGGTGGATTATTTCTTCTGCTCTCCAAGCAGCGTAAGTACAAGCAAATTTAAATCGCAGAGAGACGTCTAGTCCGCATCGTATTGCTATATATTAGTTGAAAGTGAAGGACATATTTTGTAGATCTTTGTGGTTATGAAAATATTCACCGTCGCCATAAAAATTAAATTTAAACAGAAAGGTTCATTTTTCCCCTTAGTGATGTTAAATTGCCTCTTTCATATAATATTTGTTACTTCCAGGGAAGTGTAATTTATGTTTCTCCCGATTGTTCACGACGGTGCTTCTGTGCAGGTGGTCAATATTTATGTGATAATGCCAATAAATGCAGTCCCAATGCAGTTTGCGAGGAGAGGAGAAACAACGGATCAAGGTGTTCCTGTAATGCAGGCTACATGGGGGACGGGGTTAACTGTATCATAGATACTCCGCCCTCTGATTGTAAAGATGTATATGACAGAGTTTCTATTGAAAGTGGTGTCTACAAGACAAAACCAGTGTCTTGGCAAGGAAATCCATTTAATGTCTATTACAACATGACGGATGGAGGAGGCTGGACGGTAAGCATAAGCATCCGGGGTGACTTTTATTTGGAAAGAATTTGGCTGATGACTTATACTTAAAATAGTAACCACGTTTAAAAAATATGTTGAAAAGAAGCAAACCGTTAAAAGGTAATGAGTGAAGGAAAAATTAGACTGCATTTTCGACTTTCTTACGTCAAATCTGGTTATGCTTAATCTTAGCTAATCGATTTTCCAAATGGAGGATCGAAACAGTTTTAAATTCTGCAAAATCGACAATGTTTTTCATGAACCTATAATTGCAGATGATGTGAATTACCTCCAGTGTTGCAGTTAAACGTGCAACTCTTTTATTATTCAAACGTAAGTTGTGAGTTGTGTGTACTATTGCTTGGGTAGATGCATGGATCAGAACCGCTACAAGTAGAAACACTCCGAATTTCTACCGCGGGAAGAAAAAGAAACGTTCTGGAAATCCTAAAAAAAACTTAGTCTCTCGCCGGTCGATATTCCAATATTCAAACAAAAGGGACATAACTGCAAAATCCCTTTTCAAAATTATTTTTAATAAAAGAATAAAACGCATTAGAGTGCGGTCGGCACGGAGATTAATCATCTCGTTTTTAATCATTCACTTTAAAAGTACGTCTCTTCCTTATGTCTTGTAGTGTTATAGAAAAAAGAGAGAAAACGCTGTTTGTTTTAAGGATGTGTAAAATTGACCATTCCTTTCCGACCTAGTTTCATATTCGTATGAAAGGATTAGAAGGTGGACCAGAATCGCTTCTTTTAAGTTTTAACTCTAAATAGAGAAAAATTCAAAGCTTGCACCCATTTCTTACATCAAAGAGTAAATTTCAAGACAATTCTTGATCCACATGCAAAAAAAGATGTATTTTGTACCCTTTCAAGGTCTTTCAACGTCGTGTTAATGGATCGCAGACCTTTTACATGACATGGTTGGATTATGAAAATGGTTTTGGAGCACCAAATCACGAAATGTGGTTAGGGAACAGCAAGTTGCATAGTTTGACAACTCAGAAAAATTATGAACTTCGCATCGACATAGTAAACAAATACGGAGCTCCAAGTACAACTCGTTCCGAGTTAATGACCTAAATGACAATTATCGATTGAGCGCGGGCGACTACAGCGGTACAGCGGGTTTGTATTAATTAAATTTCTTCTTATCCATTTGAATTTCTGTAAAATTTATGTAATTCTTATCACCGCCTAGAATTGGAATTCCGACTTGAAGGCATTATTTCCGAAACAGTAGAATGCAACACTCTTATCGCTTAATAACTCTGAAACAAACATTTTGGGGGAAGTGTTACGAAATTTTAATTCTTCAACTCACGTATTCCTGCAGGATTTTGAAATTGTATAGAGCTATCAAACATCTGAAACACAGTTTTAAAGTAAGTGATGCAGGTCAATTTAGAGATAAGTCTATAAAACGAATATTTAGAAGTCAATATAAAGGGTGCACGGGAAAAATCTTCTTTCAACTTGTCTTCTTACAATTTGAAAGTTGGCATTGACTATGTATTTAAATGTGTTAATTTTCTGTTGCGCATGATGCCTTTTGTCATGGAGTTAATAGTTCAACAGGATGGATATTTTGCAAAGAAATTTCGGCATTTGTCAAGGGAAGAATCTAGTTAATACCAATAATTTCCGTTTTTGAACTTCTTTGAATATCCAATTGTTTAAAAGGTCAGGTAAATTAACAGTACCGCGTTCAGCCCACTTCAAATTACGCCTTGCATATAAGCGTTGCTTTGATTCCATGCTTTCTAAAAAGTGTTTCACAACCTAACTTTTTAAACAATTTTTGACCCCGCTTTGTATTCACCTTAAGATGATAAACACACGTGTCTGATTCCTTACCATTTCTCTTTCAAATTTGTCTTATTGTAAATCTTTATGAGTTAAATCACTTAACCTGTTTAAAATTTAAATGTGCTTACAAATTTAGGGCAAAACAAGTGTGGATACTCTTTACAATGAAATAACAAAGCCAACGTCAACCACCCCGACATTCTACTTAAAGCAGAACTACGAGATTGTAATAGTGAAATACTTAAATCTCCAAATTCGTGATAGCACGAGAGCCAGATAGCTAAATCTGGAAACTTTTAACAGGTTCTAACATACTTAGAAGGACATTGTTAGCTTCCTTTGTGAGTAATCATTGTCCGAAGTTGCAGTTGTTGAATTCGGTTTGCCAAATGAAATTACAGTTCGTTCCGCTGTAAGTCTTTACAAATAACGCTGGCATGAAATTTGGACAAACTCCTTCGTTCAAAGACTGACATGAAAGCCCAACCTTGGTGAATTCTTGCGGTTTACATAGTCAGAGCGTATGTTACTGCGCTTGATAGCGTTGACTTAAAATTTCTTAATTTTTGCATTTTTAATCATAAAACCGGAAATCTCGTAACAAGTTGACACTAATTTAAACCTTGAAACGAAAAGAATCGGTCAAAATGTAGTGAAAATAACGATTGGGCCTACATTTCAAAGCAAAATCTGCCAGATTTGCAAACCAACAGATCTCGATGAGATTTGTTCTTTTTATTTTAGTTCCCCATTTTTTCGTTTTTGTACATATCAAGACAGGATACATAAAAATGATACAACAAATTCTAGAGATTTGATATTTACATAGTAAATAACTAAAAAGTAAAGTTTTCAGACCGATTGTGGTGGCACCACAGGCTTAGAACACACATATGAACATGTACACCAAGGCTCTGTAGCTATACATTTTTCGTACAGCGAGCCCATACAAACCTAATAGGTCTACCTCACCGTTACCGCACACTCACTGCGGTGTGATAAGCCTGTATGTAGGGCCTACTGGATATCCCCAGCGAAGGTCTCCAAACGCCAGGCATCGGAACCAGTATTTTACTCTTAAAAAGAGAAAAAGAAACCCTAGAATATAGGATTTCTTCATTTATTCAACAATCTTAAAAACTAACTGATTAGGAGGCCCCTTGCAGTTCCCTTTTAGCCCTTGGGTCAACTTTAATTTCACTTCCCAGCAGAAATAGTACATCACTCACGGTTGGTGAGCGACGTTAAGAAAATTTTCTTCAGCGCAACCCCTCAAACAGCCGGAAATGGCATTCATCATAACTTGTAAGCAGAATCTAAGTAGTCGCTAATTTTAATCCCGCCCGAAAGAGTATGATGGCCCAGGGTGATCAGAAAACTTTGAAAAATCGCAGACCATCAGACAGTCATAAATTCCAGTCCCAGACATTTAAGAAAATTTTAATTTAAGTAGTCGTTATTATCAGTTTTTTTTTTTCATTTATGCTATTGATTAAAAAAGGAATAAAACACAATTTTATCAGAAATTTCCCCAATAAAGTAAAGAGATAATTATGTTGGGCGAGAAGACGGATCAAGTCGAGGATTGATAGGGGATGGGTGCCATACAACATATATGAAACATCACAAACGTCTACTTTTTGTTGGAACAGAGCCTTACTTTTTTCAAGGAAAATACTGGAGAGCACCGGTCCCCCATATGCACTAAAATCAAATATAGTATGTAAAAAATGATGAAATTCGTTGAGTAAATGATGGTCATATATCACTAGATGCCTAATATTAAAAATGCTTATCTGCTCTTTAAAGTTTCCGTTTTCAAACTTTATTATTTGTTATTGTAACACGGTGAAGACTTTCATATTGCCTACTTAAAGTAAACTTAAAACATGTCTATCATCTTGCCTGTGTTATCGCTTCCTGCTATGGCTATTACGTTGTGACTTTTCAATAATTCCCGTTTGTGCTTCAAGTTTGCCCACAATAATCGAACGCAATTTTGTTATATACCCGGTGTGAATGTCTATGACATCCGTACCCCTTTTTAAGGTTGAAGGTTACTTTCAGTGATAAAATTTACAATATCAGGAAACAAATACATTAATTAAAACTGCTTGAAGTTCTGACGAAGATGAAAACGGTTTTTAGAGTTGTTTTAATTGCCAAATCACACCAATAGATGGTGCATTAGAGTAATATTTGTAAATGGCGATACTACGAATAGTCACTAGAAGGAAGGATGGCGGTCATCTGTTTTGGTGCCCGTTGCAAGACTTATAATCCTTTCCAAATTGGAAATATGTATTTAAAATTGCTTGCAAAAGTATGCAGTTGGCGATCCAACATGGCTAGACGGACACCAATCAGACAAATTGCCGTGGTACCAATAGACCTTGATTTGCTGTACATGGGGAAGTTCTAATGTGGAAAAGTGGCCGTATCAGTGTTACATGTCTGTATGCTCATAAACCGATCCGTTTGGTAGAGCCCTACTAAACGTTAAGAACTTAAAAGCCCGGGAAGAGTATTTACCTCTGTCCCATATGCCAGTCCCTCCAAGCCTTCTTCATTGTTCTCGTTCGGAATCTTGTGTTAGGCGAAAGTCGCCAAAAGTGTTCGTCGACTTCTAACTTTTGTCGACCATCTTCGAGTATGGGGGAAGTAATGTATTTTTAGGACAATTTTTATATACTGTGGCGGATTCAGGGGACGTAGCAGCATTTTCTAAATGGAGTTGTGTCTCCCTTTTTTAACTAGACTACCCATGGTCAGAATATAAAATTCCTTGCACCCCTCTTTTTAAATTACCTGAATTAATATGTTAAGAAAGAGGGTTGTAAAAGGAAAAAACATACGGCAGCCAGCCTTCTGTTTGTCGTATAGGTCTATAAGTACGATAAAAATGGTTACATGTACCAAAGTTTGCATCACAGTCGGTTTCAATGTGCCAAAACTTTCAAAAGAGAGATTGCAGCCCCTCACTTGAAACTTTGTAGATACGCCCATGGCATGCTTGGGCAAGACTCTGCAAGGATGGGCATACTTACTCTATTGGCTATCATAGGTGTTCAACTATGCTAAAAATTTGATAAATATGGCCATATTTGCATTACAGCTCTTTCCTTAAAGTATAATTTCCATAAGAGTAGGGGTGCCTCAGCGTCGATTTTACGTCACAGTGTTAAATCAATCGTTCGGATATGGACTCTTTGGCCACTAAAAATTGAAACTTTGATTTTAAGCATGTACGTCAAAAGGGTGGTAACGATCTATACAAGTCAGGAGTTTCTTTTCTGCCAGCCAAGTGAACTGTAGCAACCATTCAACCTCTAAAGCGTTTATAAATCTTATTTTTTAGGTTTGAATCAAGTTACGGTCGATGTGTGTTCATTATATGTTATTAACTCATATTGATAAGGAAGTGAGCCATAAACCTCATCTAACAGATCCATTCCAGGGACACCTCCCTGTCCAGTCTAAGATATGCGAAGAAATATTCCCAAATGATAGGACAGTTCCGACAGCTTCAAGATGTATAGCGTCATTCTTCTGTCCTCGCTAGTTTCACGTGTTCTAAATCTAGGTTTACTTTGACTGTGGAAAAAATCCACATTGAAAGCTTGACAACCACGACCAAGAACAAAGGTTACTGAATATAGGCCTCTGTTATGAAATATTAAGGTATTTATAGCCAAGTTGTAATTTAGGTAAATTTAAGGCAGGTGGTACACCATCTGACGTTACACTAAGTCGGTGAAAAAACCTATTGTTTATTTCAGACTTAAGTTTTACTCGCACAGTGTCATCGCATCGTATTGTTGGTTTTTTCATATGATACAGTGCACAGAAACTGGTAAAATATGCAGACGAGAAGATTTTAAGGTTGGGGTACAATCCAAACAATAAATATTTATTCATATTTCTGATTCTATTACACGATAAGGAGTCATTTTCTTAATATTTCGGTTATTTAGGCGAGTTGGGGAAAAGTTGCGTAGGAAATGCCTGACCGTTGTCGTGTTCATTTCTCTTTGCCTTCCGTGAACACTGAATATTCAAATATTCTCTGAATCTAGACAGGACTCATTTCATTCAGGTTTATACATAATGCAAACCATGGTAAGAAGTGGAGATATATTTCTTCAAAGGTTTGGCTTTTTGCTATTGCGACCCCTCCTTTGACTACCTGATCTCGTCACGAAAATAACCTGAATTGCTGTTTAAATTTGCGACGGAGTTTATTCGATTTTTAAGAGAAAGATTTTAAATTTAAATTGACACTCATCTGGATCTAATGACATTATTTGATAAATTCATAGGTACACAAATGTAGTAATGTTTGTTCCTCGGTATTCTCAAAATGACCATTGGGGACAAGCACCGCTACTTTTTTGAAGAAGTAGGAACATGCTCTAGATCAATTCTATTGTTTTCGATGTATGGATTAAATTATCCCATACTCTGAAAAAGAAAGTTGATTACATACAGCTTTGAACATTTACTCTAATTTAACGAAATATGACGAGAATACAGAAAAGTTCTTTAAGTTTTGATAAATGAACCAACAGCAAGTTTTGAAACGGATACAAAATATTTATGTATAAAAAAGGGTAGAAGAGAATGATTCATTAACAATTAAAAGAATTGCGAGTGTCATAATAAATGTATTCTTTTTCAGGTCCAAAGGAAATGACTGTTAATCAGCCATATTGAAGGGCACTCTCGCACAAATGGCAAACTTTCGTTAGTAAATTGATTTAACACGAAGTAAACTTCACACAAATTAATCTTCCTTTTTTAGGCAAAGCTTTTATCAATCATTCTGGATTAGCCCAAGATGGAAAAAGGAAAACCGGTTCTTAGGCCAGAACACCCTGAGATACATGCCCACGAATCTTACAATCAGATGCAGTTAGTAAGTAAGATGGAGTTTTATGGCCCAGTCTCCAACCAATTGGTTCAAGTCTAGACGACCACTGCCTTTTTTCCAGTTGTGCCTCACTGGCCACTCCATTGATTATACTGAACATCAAGCCCAATGACAGTGTGTTCCGCTTTTTGAAAGTGTTCCTGCATGACCGGGCCAAGAGTGGAACTTCCAACCTTCTGATCGCATGGCTGATACTCAAGCCATTTGACCATGCAGCCCGTCAGATGTAAAGACATTATAAGTGGTGTGTGATACAGAAAACCCACTCTTTGTTGTAAGGAACATCCAGAATTGAAAAATATAGATTATCGAGTACAAGACTTTAGAACTGAATAATATAGATCATTGATTGTAAGACTTTAGACGCCTTTCAAAATATTTTGTCACGTACTGCAAGTCATGTAGGGAATTTTCTGCTAGGAAATCGGTAAGAGCTCTCCTGCTTAAAAAATATTACACTCTGGCCAGTCCTCACAAAGGGGAGGTCTGTGTAATAAAATCGTACTTAGCAGCAGCGGCTGCAGCAGATCAGCAACGTCTCTTTGTTTAAAAATACTGCTATCACTTCGAGACTTACACTCAATCCCTGGCAAGTTCAATACTGCTGGGTACACGATAGATAAACTCACAGAGCACAGGGAGACCAAGACCATCCTGAATTGCAATTGGAACGAGGTAAATATTTCTAATGGTTCCAAAAGAAGAATCTGAAGTTTTCAATCAGAGTAGTTCCTCATGAGAAAGCTTAGGGGAACATAATCATAATTGAAGAACGGATAACGTTGTCCAAACTATTACGGATATCTAAAACTACAGGCGGTTTCGTTTGTTACTGTAAAAGGAGTAATACAAAATTATGATGTCCTTACGTCACTGGATTTCTTGAGGTTATCAGGTTACATTTTTGGAAAGGATAAAAATATTCTAGAGGGTAAATAGTGGAGAATGTGACATCTTGCATCAGAAGTCGACAATTAAGGTTCCAGATAGTCCTTGAAACTTTGCGTGAAAAGCCTTAAATGGACAGGAATGTAAGCAACTTAGTACACATGTAGTCATTTCTTTTTAACTTTTGACCTATCACCTTTTTCAAAAACTATTACTCCGTAGCTTCACTCGTTTTACATCTTAACATTGACTAGCGTTCAATGACTAATAAAAATATAATGAGTAAAATGCAGGCTAATTTCAGCTAATATTGCAATTTAAAACAAATGAAATGGCCAGCTGGACCGATACATCGTCAGAGTATTATAGAACTTTACATGCAATTGCAATGCCATCACTGATAACGTCCTTTTCACGCAAATACCCAATGAACGTCTGCCGCAAGACAACCTTCCATTTGTTTGAGCCTTCCAGCTTACAAATTTCCTCTCCAAATGATTTTCCAAGACGTTGTGAATACAAGTCTTCCTGGTACTTTTGCAGCTCTACGTAACAGCGACGAAGCACTACAATGATGTAGCCTCCTTCGGAAGGAGAGAAAGGTGATATAAAGGAAACACGTTAGTAGGTTAGAATACTTTGCGAGAATGAAAATATTTTACTGATGTGTGTGTATGAAATTAAAAACTATGCAACTAAATTATTGGGATTTTTTGTTCCACTCACAAATAAGACTGAGTGTGCTTAGATGAAGACGGTATTGATCTACTGTATTAATGTTTTGGAAGTAGCCAAACCAGAAAATGGACGAGTGTTGTCATAAACTGCATGTATGGTCGGTTCGACAACTCTTACACTCAAACTTGGATTGATAGAAAAAAAAATCTGGTAAGGATATCAATAGCCTAGCGATAACCAGTTGCTAGCATAGCTAAGAAGAATGTGATGTCTTTCATAATTGGCCATTCTTATGTGAACGTTCAAGATGCATGCATCTCAGCATTTTATAAAAAGAACGAACGCCTTTAAAATAATTTCCCCGCATTAAAATATGTATAATTGAAACAGATTTTGCTGATTTGAACGTAATATGACGCATAATGATTGCTCTGTGTGCATGTTAACTACTTTAAACCGTGATGAAAATTTTCAACCTTGCATACTACCTGACTGAACCACGCGAGTCTATTCTGGAAAACATTTTGGACCTATGTGGCCGAGAGCGATGCACCCACAACAAATCAGCGCCCCAAATGCGTCTATAAAAAAGAATAAAAAATAATACTGAAATGTCAGGGGATGGTTTTACGTTAACATAGGAGATTCAAGTTTGGTCAAGTTTCCTAGCATTTTGCATTTTTCCATTTTTTATTGCAGTGAAAATTTAAGTGCATACGAAAGCTCAGTATAACAACGCTTCAGTTACTTACAAGCTTGGAAATGCCACTTCCGGCTATCTTGGAGATACTATTTTCAACATCTCCTGTATGCCCTATGCAGAACGATGGTGGAGTTCCGCTAGATAGTCCTTTGGCAAACCACCACTTCCCACGGCCCCAAAAAAGTATTTTGCCCGACGTCCGAATGGTGGAATTGATGCTTCATACTTTTAATTGCTACATCTCCGTCATTGGAAATGGAAATTCGATAATCTCGCCTAGACAATAGACCTTGTTCATTGACCATATCCTGACGTCATCCTGGGGACAGAACAATTGGACACGTGGTTACACGCAAAACAACTTGCCCTGCACATGTAGCGGACTATGGGCGTATTTGACTGGATGACAAATCAGCTGTCTGCATTTGCCTGTGTTGGTTTCTTTTGCCCCCAAAGGAGTGCGTGCTTTTGGCTCTATGACATCACATGCACAAGGTATATAGAATGGCGAGGTTGGTTATTAACCAAAACGTTAGCAAGAAACAATCCAGCATGCTTAAGTGTAACTGACGACTTTTCGCGATATTCCCCTTGACCTTTCTAATAATCAAGATAATCACTAAATACATTTAAATATGTCTTTAATGACTTCTAAATATAAAATCTGGACAACAATAAAATAATAAATTTTACTTGGAGGTTTGGACTAGAGAACTGAACAAGAATCCTACAACAGCTTTCTCCTTCTTTGATGTTTGGATGGACAGGACCTCTATGGACTCAAATATTTGATTGGTTTTATAATTCAATACAGTATAAAGTTGAGGGGTAGAGAATCTTTCACTTCGTCTTTAATTCTGACGTTAATACAAAGAATTTATGCGAGTTTGGTTTCGTGCTTGTATGCATGAATGAACACGATATCTCAAGTAAGGTAAGGAATATCGTACATTGCCTTACGCAGTTGACAATTCAGTTGATTAATATTGGATGGACCCAAACGACAGTCATTTTGATTGCTCAAGATTAAAGCGTTAAAACATGCTAAATAGTTTCTGTAAAAAAAATAATGTAAGAGATTTCATACTTAACAAGTCCGTACTGCAAAATTGGCCCATATTGGTTCTATAGTGGATGTTAGTTAAACATCATTTGGGGCCACAGATCACACATACATTGTAAGAAGGCTTACTATAAAGGATATCGCGCCAAATATATGAAGTGTCCTTATTGCGACAGTAATCCTTTTGTGCGGGACAAAGAGGTTCGTGGCACTCGTGGTAAAAATTTCAGAAATTGTATACAGTATATCTGAATTACGATAACTGTGACGGATCTTACACGTAGCATGTGGATAGTCCATTCTAAGAAGCTGATCCCTTTTCAAAAGAAGCTGAAAGGTACTCGAACTTATCAACAGTCGCAAGATGACGGCCCCGTTAAAACGATATCTCAGTGGCGTAGCCAGGATGGGATTTTTGAGGAGGCCTGGGTAACAAGTGGAGGGCCTGATACCTCCGAGGGTCAGTCCTGGCAATACTATCTAGGCGGAGCGCCACCATCAGTTGGCGCGGAACATACAAGAAAATTTTGGGTTTTACAAACCCTCCAGACGGCTGAAAACAGCACTTTCCACTTTAAGCTGGATGTACCCAGCCTCGAAATACGAATCTCATATCTGCCACTTCTCAAATAGTTTGAATAAAAAATTAGATGAAAAATGACAATACATACACTTTTTTGACCCAAAATCTGGGCATTTCTGATCTGTGGCATGGCCTGGGGGATAAGACAAAAGGGAACCGGTATCTCCTTTTCTTTTGGGAAAAATTGTAAACTGTGAACTTCAGGAGAACGTAGATCGCAAATGCGGCAATATTTGAATAGATTTCAGCTTCCATAGGAAAACCAAAACTAGTTGTGTCCCCTTCTGAGAAACTTTCTTTGCGTTAGATTTGCTGGATGCCAAATGGGGCCATGTTTGGCAAAACATTGAACTGATTATAGGCCTCCGTTTTAGGATTTTCCTATTTGGGAAGCATGAAAAATTTCAAAATACTCATTCTTAGTCTTTGTAGAGATTTTACAAGTGAAATACATTCTACCAAAGAAACAATGTTTTCCGGTTTTCAGTGCTATTTAGATGCAAAATAGTGCAGTATTTGTGCAGTCATCGGTACATTGCGAAGTCAAAATTAAAATACTACGAGGAAATCTCTCAAAATATTTAAACCGCAAAGCAGAAGTATGGTTCATGCGGGAAACACATAAACCTTGTGGACATACAAATCCGCCCGAACGCCAGTGCCAGCAGTTAAAAGAGGACTTATCGAAAAAATCGTTCTACAGTGGCACTTTTCATGGGAAGGAGTGAGGCACGACATAGGCCTACATGTTAGGGATGGAACTACTCGAAGGCAGTACCTTACCCTTAAAGGGCCAATCCTCTCACCCCAAACCACAATTTTGGTAGGGGTCTACTGAAATTGTCCATTGCCTCAGTTCCTTGATAGACAGCTAAAATTCAAATAATGCAGAGTACCAAAGCTTAAATTACATAGCATGAACTGTACTAAGAGTGTTTTGTTTATAAGCATTAAGCTTTTCTACACCCGAAGCAATAAACTAAGATTGTCTCTGGATGAGGATGAATTTCAGACAATAGTGGAAGGAGCTTAAGTAAGAAGGTAAGGAGAATTGGTACTGTTTGGGGTGAGAGAACAAGGCCTTTAAGGCATATTTTGTGTATGATAAAGTATAGGAATGGTCGTGTAAGAATGGTCTTCATTGTATGATTGCCTTGTTTTCAGTAAATCAACCAGTCATCCGAAAGGCAGAAAGGGTCTGAACCTAACAAAGTCAAATTCGAGTTTGCCGTCAAAACGTTCGTTTCATCTTCGAAGTGTAATGCAATAAACAACAGTGCAGATTATATACGGTATCTAATTTAGTGAAAGTAATTATTCTGAAGTTTATTACTTGATTTCATAGGTGTGCACAAAATGTGTTTAACACACATTCATGCAGGTTTTCTTAATTGTTACACATTTTATTTATTTACTGTTTTTGAAGGAAATATTTCAAAGTGTATTTCCGTTCAAACATTTTATTTTTCTCAATTAGTTTATCAGGAGGCAAAAAATCGGGGGGGGGGGCTGAAGAAAATCTGGAGGACCCAGGTCCCAGGCCCCGCTCCCCTCTGGCTACGCCTCTGCGATATCTCAAGTTATTAAATGTTTCTGGTGACGTTCAGAGGTATTTTAGCTTGATCAGAAGTCACAAGTTTAAAACCTTGCTAACACTACACTTCAAAAAGGGTTTATGTGAAGAGTCCAGTTCTTAGAATGTGGACAGCTCATGCTAAGCAGATGATCCCAATCGTTTTAGCGTTCTATAGTCCGTTTCACGGGAACAGAGTTCACATGGTCAAAAAGCTTGTAACACACCATTCCAAGAAGGATGGTAACCTGAAAACACTATCAACAATTTCGCATTGTTTACAAAATTAAAAATTCATTCCCTTGAAGCTGGGTGTCATGACTTATAAAAATAATTTGACAGATTTGTTCAGAATTTTGTTAATTTTATTCCTGCATTTTTTAATTTTATTTTCGTGCAAAACTTTACTCAATCTTAACCGTTTTTCATGGTTTGAAATTCATTCAGTAACTATAATTTAGCCACCGATTTCGATTCTTGTCACATTATACATGAAAAACACAAGTTAGTCTTTAAAAATCTTTTGGTGTTGGATGCCAAGTGTCTTAAAGGTTAAGAGCAGTCCCCCGAACTAATTTTGAATAAAGAGCAAAATAGCACCGTTTTCATCTTATTTCAAGTTCAATGTATCTTTCATTTCATTGTATGACTTCACTATTGCATCGTCAAGTTAAACCAAGCAGTTATTTTTAGTTAATTCATATTTGAAGAGAAAAAATGGTGTCACTTGACTCCCAACAGCCAATCACGAAACTGGGCAGTGTACTACACTTCTTCAATTTAGGATGACTGCTCTTGCCCTTTGTGGTTAACGGCAAAAGTACGTCATTTCACTGCTGGATTTGGAAATCAAGGTCAAAGTATAAATTCCCTCTGTTCAAGGGGCGCAATCATTTCATGGATTACTTAAGCAGGACTTACCTGACTGGAGATGGCAGAAAGGGAACATAGTTTTAGCCGAAGTGTAGTTTCCCAACAGAGAGTTTTGAAAATACAATTATAAATGGTGAGATAAAAGTGAATTAAACAATTAATATGACTTTTTTTATCAGCTTTGGTGTGGCATTCTCTTACTCTCCGAATGATATCACTGATATGTTTTTAACAATTTACACCTACGTATGCGCAGCAAAGTAGCCAGGAATGAACAAGGGGGAGACACACATCTGTGACAGTATGGGGAGGGGTCTAAGATATGAGACATTTGTTTAACAATTTATGATGCTTAAATTTGTAATCTGTTGCAAATTATTCCAGTTTCATCGTTATCATATGTGATATTATTAGCCAATGTCTTCCTGTTTGAATTAAGAACATTTTAAAAAGGCAAATTAAAGGAAACAATGACACCGAGGTGCAGTCGTTTCCTCTGCAACCTCTGGCAAGTCCCTGCGTTTGTTTAGGTATACATTGTTTCAATTTGTTTTGGTCACGCCTTAGCGACCATTCATGAGCTCGCATTTTTGGTAATACATCGTGGAGGTGTACCTCCCTGGGTATGGGCGGCCATCAGGGCAAAAAAGACAACACCGCGAAACAGAAAAAACAAACGTCAAAAGGAAAAAACAACGCCGCAAGGAACATTCAAACGTCTAAAGAAAAAGGAAAACGTCAAAACGAGAAAACAAACGGCGAAAGGAAAAGACAGAGACAAAAGGAAAAGTTAAAACCCAAAAGGAAAAGACTAACGTAAAAGTGGAAAACAACAAACGTCAAAAGGAGAAGACAACGCCGAAAGGAAAGGACAACGCCGAAAGAAAAGAACAACGCCGGAAGGAAAGGTCAAACGAAAGAAGGAAAAGACAAACAGGCAAAAAATACAACAGAGCAAAGCGGGAAAGCGAACGCTAAAAGGAAAAGACAAAGTCAAAAGGAAAGGACAAGCACAGAAAGAAAAACACAAACGCCGAAAGGAAAGTACACAAGACAAAAGGAAATGACAACCGTGTAAAGAATAAGACCAAAGTCAAAAGAAAAGGTAAAAGTGAAGTGGAAACGATCGACTAACGTAATGTGACAAAGACAACGAGCAAAGAAAAAGACAAAGTAACGTCAAAAGGACAAGACAACATCAAAAGGAGAAGGTAAATGTTATTTCCGGCCATCTGAGTGGTCTGACTTTTCGAAATTTCTCTAAGCTCCGCGCCAACCAATGGTGGCGCCCCGCCTAGATAATATTTATGGCAGAATAAAGTTTTGTGGCCAAGGAAAAAACTCAAATTAAAATGCTCCCGTTCTCCTATACCGATCGATGCTCTTATTTCTTTCTTTTTTTTTGACTCCTAGAAGTATGCAAACTCAATGACAAGTTTTACTTTGAAAGGTAGCGTAAATGGCATAAGATTGCATGTGAAGACACAAAAGTTTTCAGTTTTGAACCACCCCAATTCAACTTTTAACACTGTTCCTGTCAAAGTCGAAAATCATTGCACCATTTTGCATCTAAGCTCCTTGAAAACGCCAAAAATGTTCCCGTCCTCTTGGCCAGCGATCACTCATACTGCAAGCCCCCCCCCCCCTTTCATATAGAAATCCTGTGTACGCCTCTGAAGTCAAAAGGAAAAAAGACGACCGTCGAAAGAAAAAGGCAAACGCCAATGAAAAAGTCTACAAATATTAAAGGAGAAGTTCGAGCCGCTCGAAAAGAAAATCTCAAGACAGACTTAGCCAGTCACACTGTTCGGTGTGTTTATTGTCTTTCTGTGCTTTGTATATAGGAAGTCCGTGGTTAGTACCCGCTTTCTCTTCTCCTTTTGATGTTGTCTTGTCCTTTTGACGTTACTTTGTCTTTTTCTTTGCTCGTTGTCTTTGTCACATTACGTTAGTCGATCGTTTCCACTTCACTTTTGCCTTTTCTTTTGACTTTGGTCTTATTCTTTACACGGTTGTCATTTCCCTTTGTCTTGTGTACTTTCCTTTCGGCGTTTGTGTTTTTCTTTCTGTGCTTATCCTTTCCTTTCGACTTTGTCTTTTCCTTTTAGAGTTCGCTTTCCCGCTTTGCTCTGTTGTATTTTTTGCCTGTTTGTCTTTTCCTTCTTTCGTTTGACCTTTCCTTCCGGCGTTGTCTTCTCCTTTTGGCGTTTGTTGTTTTCCACTTTTACGTTAGTCTTTTCCTTTTGGGTTTTAACTTTTCCTTTTGTCTCTGTCTTTTCCTTTCGGGGTTTGCTTTCTCCTTTTGACGTTTGTCTTTTTCTTTAGACGTTTAATTGTTCCTTTCGGCGTTGTTTATTCCTTTTGACATTTGTCTTTTCTGTTTCGCGGTGTTGTCTTTTTTGCCCTGATGGCCGCCCATACCTGGGTAGATGAAGCAGAATACTTTATCTACTACTACCAAGGAGAAGGTGAGATAAACATATATTGCAAGTTGTAATACAAGTTTACTTTCATGTAGAGCCGAATGGCATCTTCAAACTTGTACTTGATAATTAAGCATCCTATTGCGAATATCGTGACATATTTGTTCAATAGAGTTATACATTATTCGATTAGATATACCTTTTTACCAACTATGCCTGTACCAGAGCCACAATCCAAAACGTGAACACTTTTGTCCCCGCAGTATTCGTTCAACACAGTTGAAGCTTTCGTTGGACCATATTAACGTAGTGTCAACGTGCCCTGAAAAGTTGAGGAAGAATCATTTGCACCATAATTTGAAAGTCTTTTGTTTGATACTTAAAACGTATTCTATAACAAGTGACTGGAGTTACATGTGAGCAATCGCATAAACTAGCCCTACACTACGTCAACGACACAACAGTTGCAACAGGGAGTTGTGAGGGATGACGAGCAACAATAAACCACAATCCATTACTAGCCAGTTTGTAGTTGCAAGCAAGTGGGCCTACAAATCGAAACCATTGAAGATGGTATGGACCTGAAAAGGGTAAATAATAGTGCCGCTTAAATTCCAGACTCCATCGAAGTTATAAAGTGTTGCACAAAAAAACCAAAGGCCTGTAATACTCTCTTCTGAATGAGAAAATATTCTGCCGCCAGCTAAACCTCATGTACCGTGTAAGAAAGGCATCTGTAAAACAGGCAAAAGGTTTACTTCCGCAGAAGGATCGAGCATTTGCACATGCGCAGTATAAGCTGAATCGTGTTAATGGGTTTTAGCGGTTGAATAGCGTGTTAAAAAGCGGAGATGTTTTATGGAGTGGTCGTGCAGTCAGTGCCAGTGTAAACATGCGTAGTGGCATTTTAGTCTGGTACTATTTTATGAGTGGTCAAACTAAGTGCTTGAGAAAGTCAACAGAACTGCATAACGAGTTTTCTTCCTTCGGGAGGAAGACTTTCTGTCCGTCTCAAGTACTATAATTATTGATATTGGAATTTTCACGAATGAGTTGATAAAATCGGGCAAACGGTCTCGATATTTCCGGCTGATGAAATAGTCAACACAACTGCGTGTCAGTAGTTGAATGCTGGTGTGTTCGTTAGCAAGGTGTTGGTTTGGAGAACTATGGCGCTGAAAAATTCATACGCCAAATCACACATCAAAAAGTTTTGTACAGAAACGATCATTTGCTCATTTTACACCAAAATTTCTTAAGTTTTCTAATTAAGGTAGACTTAATCAGTTATTCTTTGAAATGAAATGTCTAGGTGAAAATAATCCATGAAACGCCGATTTTTATTCGCAATACATGATTGTTTTACGATTTCAAAATTTTGTGACGTCATAATTTGGGGGAAATCCCCAAAATAATGCGTCATTTCATGTCACACAAACGCGGTTTACGACAAAATTATAGATCCAAATCAAACCAACTCTTTTCCTCCTGCTACCTATGACGTGCAGCTACCAGAAATGCGTTTACCTATTTCGGTATATTTGTGGCTAGAAGTATTAATCCTTTAAATTATGTAAATTTGGGGTGAAAAGCACAATTTTGCTCAAGACATCAATTTCCATTAATAAATGATTAACTACAGAATTAAAGGGTGTGCCAAATCAAAAAAATATTCACTGGGTGTGTAATAATACGAACATCACAAATCCAAATTAGCCAGACTTTAAAACCCAACCCCGAGTACCACATTAAGCGAAAAACCGAACAATACACCATGGGTCCACACACTGTAACCCATTTGTGAGGCTTATGATCGAAACTTTTCGATTTGGAACAGAAGGTACTAATTACGTGATAAACTGAGTAACTAAATCCAACAATCGAATCAGTAGGATTTGATTAATAACGACGGTATCGTTAAGTATGAAAATTGTAAATTATTAATGGAAGATTGACCAAACAAGAGTCAAGAAACTTTCTAACCATATTAGCTGTATCACTGCAAAATGCTGAAACAACGCTATAAGTTATACCTACCAGAAATGCTATAAAAATTATTGCTTACTGTGAAAAGAACATCTCATCGTAAAATGTTATGCGGCTTTTAAAACAATCAATCATGACCTCAAATAAAACTTATAATGGTTGGGTCTAAAAGTTCCCAGTCGCTTCGGGCAACTTGATCAAAAAATTCAAAAGGTGCAGAAATGCTTACATTCCACAAAATTTAGAAATCCGTTAGATTACACATTATTGCCTTGTATACTCACAATTAATCACTAAGCCTTACGCAACGAAACCGTGTTTTGACTGCAAAGCTGCGGATTTCTTTATACTGCTTCTTTTCTATCATTCAACCATTTTACGGGTATTTGTTTGGGATGACAGTACACTTTCTTGCCGTTTTCTAGCTTCAAATGTCACAAGGTTGATTTAAGCATGTAACTTTTTCAACGTTGTTTGTTTTTGCCTCCTCTGTGCTTAGCATCCATGCTGTGATTTTGCTCCTTTAGAATAAAACAGAGACACCCCATGATATTAATGGCGAAATGAGGTGTAACTAATATCCGACTTTGTTACATGGTTTGTGCCCTTAAGTGATATGTGCTTTCAACGTGCTCAAATGGCACGAAAAGCATTTATTGCACATTAACACACACTTGACTGGCCTGGTAATTCTTGAGTAACTTTTTTGGAGTTTGGTATATCGGGTACCGTCCATCAATTAATCGGATTTGAAAGCTGATCCAGTGTCGTACGCAGGATTCCTTTGAAATGGCGGAGCGTTCATGCATTATTTTCAGTGATCGCCGACCTGGGTGAGGGGTACCATTTGTCTTTGAAAATGTTTGAAAAATAGTTGTCTTTACAAGCGATCTGATGCTACGTATTGAAATTTTTTGAAGTTTTTCTTTCTAAAAAATTTGAGTTTCTTAGGACGAAAAACGAAACGGTATCAGTGGCACTCGGCCTGGGGAGGGGTCTTAGGGGAGGGGTGTCCCTATGTCCCACTCCCCCCGCCTACGCCAGTAAGCTGACTGTATCAAGTGTGTATGTAGTATGCTTTATTTTATCCCTTAGGCGATATGACGTATTCAAGCAGAGAGTTTCTAAAAGGTAATTAGGTTTCATCATGTCGCCTTCAAGGACTTAGATTTAGGTGCTTATGTCCACTTCCGCAGCATTGGCAAGTCTTTCGATTTTTGAGCGAAAACTAAAGTTTTGGAGGAGCTGATCAGAGAATTCCTATTTTCCGATCACAGTGCCCTTATAGTCTAAGACACCGAATCTTACCAACAGATCACAGCAATTTTTTTTCTTTGGCATGTGAGGGTTTCGGAGCAATAATCTACTTAGTCAAGGCAAAGGTGATGTTTCGACCCTTTCTAGGTAATGATAATGTCCCCCTGTTATCACCTTTGATGGATGCGAGCTGGGCCCGTCACTTCATGTAAGTAGAGCACTGTGTCCGTTCATACTCATGTAGCGGAGATATCGTATAAGGATGGGTAAATGTCTAATGGAGTTTCAGCATTTTTCATGCTTTACAAAAAGCCTTTTCAGGAAGAGGGGAAGGCTAAAAGGTTAAAAGTGGAATGGTTGTGCATAGTGCACACTTAATGTTCACATACCGCTCACATATGGTGTCTTACTATACTTAAGTATCATTCGCAAACAAATTTAAGAACTGTATTCATCTAAGGAAGATCCTTGAAGCAAACACTTGTAACATCATATGCTCAGATTAAGGGCCAATCACTTTTTTACCCTTGCAATCATTCCACAGCAGTTACATGTTATGGGAATGAGATGCATCTTCAAGGTTTGCATAACAGATTGAAAAAAAAATGAAGCATCCGTCACGGTTGCCAATGTATGACAGTGATGTAACTTTGGTGCTCTGCAAAATTTAAGTCGCTTTGGGACATACACAACTGTAGTAACTTCATTTGCAGATATCTCGAGAAACCCCTGTTTCAATTTGAATTGACGTTACACCAAAATGGGTAGATTTTATTCTTCCTTCATGTGAGTACTATTTCATCAAGTTATATTGAGAGCAGTCTAAGGTCATGACGCTGGCTTCGAATTGAATTATAGGTTTTCAATGGCGGTGTGTGTCACGCAAGTAGTTGGAGATAATGCAGCGACATAGATGTATTTTTTTTTTTTTTTTTTTTTTCTGATGGCTTTGTTCTAATTGTATGGTTAGTCGTTTGGGTTGGCATTTACAACACTTAACATGTACCTCATGTCTAAAATTTCAAATTTAAAATATATTTCCTAACACAGAGCACGTAAGATGATGTCAAGTCGTCCACTCCTATCTTTAGAGGACATTCCTGGGCTGAGATATAAAATCTTGAAGTTTATTCACTCAGTTTAAATGGTATACGTGGCACTATAATTTTTGATGTCATCGTTACGTTACTCAAACTACAGTCTTTGTATTTGTTTGTTTTTCTGAAAGGTATTGTGCCGTGTATCAATATGCAATGGCTTTCCTACCCTTATGGGGTGATGTTATTTATGAAGGACTCCCTGTTCAACATATTGTGCAAGCAAACAGGAAGTGGTCAATGTTATAAAACATTCTTAATTTCAAATGGAAATAAAGCAGGTAAAGGATAGGTGAATAAATTTCAACATTTAACATCTCAACAATCGAAAGAGCTCTGATAAAGGGCGTTTCCATGGACAAGATTCCTTTTGAAACCTCTGTAATGTATATTTTCGAAGTCCTGGACTTAATGTAGCTGATAGATTTAATTAGACAGCACGGCATGCGCAAAAATTGAACCGTGGAAAAAACAAAAGATGTTGGCCTGATTTGAGCGTCTCTGCCGTGGTGTTGATGTACACAAGGGAAAGTGAGCATTTCATCGACTAGAAGTAAATTGTAAAAATCCCCGACGTGGGGTCATTATTTAACGAAGGAAGGGGGGGGGAGTTGCTGATACATTCATTTCCTCTTTTCTCCTCCATCTGTCAAACTACCTTCGTCTCCGTTCTGTGAATGCACTGACAAGATCAGCAAATGTGTCGACGACAATGTCAAGGCGGAAGGTAATGAGTGTAGGTGACTGTCATTTTGTTAGCATATTTTTTGTTTTTACTATTAATTTCTGTTTTATTCATGATTTCATTTCATGATTTTCTTACTTTTAATTGTCGACTTTTCTGATAAAATCTACGCTATTAAATGATTGCTCAGTATTTACTAAAATGAATTGAAAGTTGGTCTCGTCATTGTAACCAACGGATGACATTAACCTAAGAGTGTGCGATGAAGTGTCATTCTTGGGAGGCGTAATAATGCACATTATTAGGTCTGGGGCTGACATGTTATGAGACTTCTCCATCTAAATGGCACATTTCAGGCTGTTACCTCTGAAGTAAATAAGATGGGGTTTACCTGCTCAATTTCTAACCAAATGGCTTAACTGTTATCACGGCTTTGTCACCCAGTTGTGGGTCACTCACTTCTTTCCCCTACTTCGTTGCTAAAGCTAAGCACCAAGCACAACGGCCGTAGGTTCCATTTTAAAGTATAAACAACCCGGTCAGTAGTCGAACTTTAGAATTCCCAACTACAAGTCGGATGCTCTAATCACTTGAACATGCAGTCCGTGTTACCTCTGAAAGTGTTGTGCATTAGTGGTGTTAAGAATACTTAAGTTAGTCAAATTTGCATACAGTATACTTGCTCATCACACAACGGCCGCATTGCACCTGTAGTATATCTCGAAAACACACAGTGTCGATAAGCGCTAACAAGCTAAAGAGCATGTGGCACACACACACTACTGTCGTATCTCGCAAGTGCTTGTAGTTCGCTGCCGGAGACACCTAGGTGTGATCACGAAGGGCTGACTCCCAGCCTTCAAGAAGGCGGGGCATGGGAATTCTTGCCTTTCCTCCCGTTTGTAAAACCATTGTTTTGGGCCGATCACATCGTGTAGGCTAGGGGGTGGTACGTTAATAAAGGAAGATTAAAAAAAGAAGACACGAACCAAGTTTTGCTGTTGACTAATGTTTATTCTAAGTCAGAGAGAAATCCCTTTCTCTGATCGGAAGTTCCCTTCTACAATACAAGTTTCCCATTACATGTTAAAACTCGTTCTTATAGAACTAATCCACAGTTAGAAGAAAATCGGATGGCTTGGCCCAGTGGCAAAAGCCGCCGAGCTGTGCGTGTTTCTTAAGTCATTTCTGTTTGGCTGTCTATTTCCAACTCTCTCCAGGAAGGGAGCTACCTAAAAGTGCTAAGGCGGTTTCCAGACAGAGTTGTCTGCAAACTATAGGATGAGGAATCCTGGTTTGACTAAGTCATGTACATACCCAACAAATGACCAATGAGAAAAGTTTGCAAGAAGCAGGACGCTGACTGGCGACCTCAATTTCTGTATTCGGGGAAGACACTGACTATGTCGCTGGATGGACTTCATCAAAACCATGAGTGTCAAGAATCTGACGGGACATTGAATTTATTGTGTGAGATAGTCCACATAATGGGGCTGAGCTGTGGGCACCTGTCTGCTTGAATTCCCAAGGTAAACTCCCTAAAGTAGAATGTCAAGGGGAGGTATTTAAGTGCATGACGATTAGCCTTATTATTTGACAATGAAATTGAAAGCTTTATTTGAGCTTTCAATTTGCAGCAGATTCTCCTTGCGACTGACGGTGTCGGCGTCAGAATGTCACAATAAGGAGGAGGGGGCGAACTAAAGGCAAAGGGTAATAGTAGATTGCTAATAAAAAGTTTCAAGCGCAGTACGAAACCGAGCTTAAAACACCCGTTACTGGGGTGGGGTCCATCGGGTGAAAAGTAAACTCTTAAAAAGCAAGTCTTCGGAGGGGTTTATTACTCACTTTTTCGGTTAACCCAACTCGTAATGGATTTGGAAGGGTTAGGCCAATGGAGACAAGAAAAATATCTTCGGATAGGCAAATGGACCCTCTAACACACCCACCCACCCACCTCCCCGTTGCGCCGGCCACTCGTAATTGTGTAAATAGATTTTAGCGATTGAAGACGTTCTGGCGTACAGAGTCTCCTTGTATTGCTGGCATGAAAATAAATTATTTTAATGCAACGCGCCTGCACACCTGTGCCTCAATCGCCATGGTTTCCCCTTTATATCTTATGGCGGCTTATGGTTAATACAGAGAAATAAAATTACACGAAAACTCTACGGCCATGATACGTATCCGACTGCCAAAGGTAGTACCACTCGATCATCTATCTATATGGTGTTGTGTGAGGACAGCTGTGGTTGGAACGAATAAAGATTCATTTCTGTTATTAGGTTCTATTGAAACTGTCATAAAATAAATGAAATTTTCGTGTGCTTACGCCTAGTATAGTTGCAGTTATATTGCTTCATAATTTCATTATACCGTCTCAATCGAATCTGATTGTTCAAAGTATGGTGTCTTACAATTGTTCTAAAGTGACAACAATTCGGTCTGTTTTTCTCGCAACCACCACAGTTGGTTAACTCTGCGCTTCTGTTTCACCGCAATGCAAGGATAAATAAGTGAGTATATATAACCCTATCAATTTATGTTTTTTTTTTTTGGGGGGGGGGGGGGGGGGTTAGGGTTCAATCTGTTTCGTGAGGGTTTTGAATGCAAGTTAACTCACGGAAATGATTCATAATACCAAAACCTTGATCGTATTTGCTATAGTTGGTTCCACACCTCTTAACCTTTATTTAAATCAGCGTTAAATTTAAAGGGATTTTCTAAAGATAGATTTGGCATCTTGCCTGGTCCCATAAATTTAATTAGAATTTCCCAAAGGAGAAAGCTGTGTAGAAATACGATATTTGCATACTGTCACGGGTGGGAACTGTAAAGGACCAAGCCGGTAATGTTCTTGTGAATTGGCCCCTGGACACGACAACACCATGAACAATTTCACACCAATTAGCTTTTGTACGTGCTTTAATCTTGGTCTTACGTACTTTCATTATATACGAACATGTATCTTTGTTTACATAATTAAATTCACTTCATGAGTAGAAATACATTCATTCAGGGTGACATCAAACATACGTCAATACATCCATACATACATACATACTAAAAAAAAAAAGAATCAAACAGTCTGTGTGCGAGTGCACTTTGATATGCTGAGTCCGTTTGCGTGAAGACGATGTCCTTCTAGATATAAGTGGAATATATATGGCCCTGCGATCGCGAAAGAGATGTTTGGCTGCGCGACAGTTCAGGAACTCGCAAAATATATAGGTGGCGGTGTTCTCTGACAAGAGATTTCAGATTAAGTCCTTGGTAGTACCTGGTATCATGAGCGATAGTCAAACCGGGCGACAGACGTAGGTAAAGTCGATGGCAAGGTTAAAACCAAGACTAGCCGTCGTGAAAACCCTGGTGAAGTGTACAAAATTAATAATACATCACTAGTGATATATTCTAATACACGGTCAAATATCCCAGCATGACAACATACATTTCACTCTTTGACAGGACTTATAATTTACTTGGTTTTGTAATTTGCACAAAAGTGACAACAAAAACAATTTCGTCTGGCTACTCTTAGCAGCTCTCAAATTCCCTGTAGCTGGGCATAATGCCTTTTAAAAGTAAAATTTCGTCCTACTTTGCACTTGCACCTTGCATTTCTTGCGTTACTATTTACACCTTAGATCACATTCTCTTTGGCACCCTAAAACTTACAGTATACATCGCTACATAAATAGCTACTTTACTACACTGTTAAAAAATTTCTCTGTAAATTTACATAATTTTTATGGCAAATTTTTTTCCAACCAAATAATGTTTTTTTTACAGCCAGACTGTAATCATGAAAAAAATTAAGGGTTTGTTTTTTCTTTACAGTTTTTGCATGTAAATTAGTTTACAAAAGTCTACTGTAAAATCGAATCACAGAATTGTTCTGTTTTGTTTACCTTAATTTTATGTGAATTTAAAGCCTACTGTTTTCATTCCCGACGTTTTAATATTTATTATAATATCGCTTTTTTACCTTTCATATGTTATTACGTAACATACACTTCACCATTACGTAGATCAGGTATTTCCTTATCAACGTAATGTGTCGTTACGAAGTTGTTTTCAATCAAAACACATTGAGGATGCTTTGTTGTCATATTGTTGTCAAGTAGACTGCTATCTCTAGGAACTTTGTAATTGGAAAGTCACATTTTTTGTACAATATAATAATTGTTTTTAAAATAAATATGACAAAGAATGGAAATACATTGGTTGCAAACATGTCCAGACAAGATAAACAATAAGTTTATCACTTCCTGATTAAAAAACGCCAAAGAAGATATTATTCAAAGCAACAGCAATCCTTTTGTGAGGAAAATGCCTACAAAATAAGCTCCACCCATTTATGCAAAATGAGATTTACGTCATAAAGTGGTAAATTTACAGACTCTTTCAAGTAAATTTGTGAAACGTTTTTAATTTGCTCCGATCAAGTGCATGAGCGCCTGTGGCGATGAGTTGACATCAGTATACCAATTGTCAGTGCTCTGAAATTAGGCCCTTACAATTTCTTTTTACTTAAACATATGTGACAAAACACCAGTTGTATGATATTTATAACTAAGAACGTAATAACTAAGTATGCTTTTATAATAAATATAAGTTAATTTTCAAATAGGGCCATAAATTTGCCAATTTTTTTTTTTAAACTCAAACTTCGCAGAACGATGCATGTTATATATTGAAAATTTTCTGGCTATATCTTATTTATTTGTGTGGGCTTATTTTTGTTTCTTTTTCAGCTTAAAAACAAAATGAATGTTTGTTAAATGACAGTATATTTATGTGAAATCAGAAAAATACAAAATACTGTTAAAATTTCTGTAAATTTACAGAAAAAGTTTTACAAAGCAGTAAAATTTGGTTAAAAAAGCAGACAGAAATGGTTTTTCAAATAAACAGAAAATACATGTTAAACAACCTTTTTTTATTGTAGCAATACAAAGTGTCTGTAAAGATACAGAAAATCTCTATTAAAAGTAAAATACAAAAAGTTTAAGTTAAAAAAAGTTTGTAAATTTACAGAAATTTTTAACAGTGTATACAAGTTACACAGTCCCGCTTCTCAGCTTTTAATCAATACATTCTTGACGTCATTCTGATTCACTGACTATGTAGGTAAACAGTTGCTTACTAAAGACACACACATATAGCATTTCAACTGTTACTTGAATATTTTACAACAACAACAAATGCCATCAGAAAAATAAACAGTTGCTTAGACCTACGTAAAACATTTCATTACTTAAGGATTCAATAACAAACTTTAACTTACGGAATTTCCGGAGTAAGCGTATGACACTGAATGGACTTTTCGGTGAAAGATTGGTTGGGTTTAAAACCAGGAGCCGCCTGACCTCACAAAATATAATTTTAATAAATATTGGCCTCTGCGCCAATATCCCTCAAGGGATCGACCTCAGCGACGATCTGCCTCAATTCACGTATTTTTGCCCCCTGCGTTGGGCTTGACACCCTCAATGATACCAAAAATTAAATATTTTGCCGACAAAATTTAGGTCGGCTCCTCAATATTTCACTCCATTCCTGCTGCTAGGTGTTCGGCAACTGCTTGTTTTTAGCGGGAACCTCCCTGCCTGCAGCAAGCCATAGGGGGATTAAACCCAGGTTACTTTCCCTAACAATGGGGAAGTATGCGAACCATCCGCACTCACCATATGGAGGCTGTTGATAGCGCTCGGCCAACAGAGGGCAGCAACCGGAAATTTAATTTTAACTCTCTGTCTGCGTGACACCTACCCTTACTTTGAAACAAAAAAGTTGTACCAATGCGTATGTCGTTATACTTTCTTGAATGGGAAACGAAATACGGAAGACGCACTGGACTCTTGCAAAACATTTCTGACGAAATCGCTCAAAAAAAAAAAAAAAAATCATAATCATCATTCGTGATTTCATGCGAAAAATTTTTGATGGCCTTATAATTTTATGCCGGGTAAGAGCTTTCTATGACCACGCTATTGGCTATTTGCATCTCAACGGTGGGTTAAATTGTTCGGGAAAATATTGTATGCAGGAACAGGGGCATGTTTTTAGCAAAAAGATGTGAGTCACTTGGGCTAGGAAAGAAAGTTATTTTTCAGTCGCATAAAGCTACGAATTGAAACTTCTGTTTTCTCCGCATTGAGTACAACTCATTAGCGAGTTAGGTGAGATTTGTTTTTAATGGGCTTTAATGATGCAGTTAGCAGTGAGGTGTTGTTGTTGAAAGTTTATTATATAGTACAGGTGTAACGCACATTACATCATTGGGAGATGGGATAGTCCTTTCGAGGAATAGTCATGTGTAACCTCGCACCTTGCTAGGGAAGTCGACGGCTCCGTTTCCCTGATAATCCTTAAAATTTTGTGTCACTTGAAGAAATTTTAAATAAACAGAAATGTCATAAAAATATTATTGCAACAACTGTAATTATCTTTTTTGTCATTTAAACTGTCATATTTTATACGAAAGAAAGATTCAGTCAGACAGGGAGCTACAACAGAAAGATCGTTAATCTGTAGCTTCACCTGTTATATACTTGACAAAAACACTGTTGTAGCTACTCACTCATTCCTGATACAAAACATCACACAAAAATTTGGATTTGCTTAGTGAGTTGTTCATTATTATCTATACCCTCAACTAACTTATCATCCAAACGTAGACCTAGCCGGGCTACAAATGATTAAGGGAAGGGAACCCAATAATGGGAACAGTATACTTCTGTAAAACGAGTTTGGTCATTTTATGATTTTACACTTTCAGTATTCGAAACAATGATAAAGTATACACGTACAACCAATTAACAGCAGTAGGAAAAAATGGTCTAAATTAGAAAATGCAATCATATTTTTTTTTTAATTTAAGGGAAAATTGTTTTCAGTGAAGGTAATAAGGTAATGTTAGGCGTGATTTCCATGCTTATGTACTTAACAAACAGGTGTTCTTTGGACGCAGTCTCGTAAAGTCGTGAAGTGTCCGATTTTCAGTAAGCATTTCGACTTTTGAATCACATGCAAGAAGATCTCATTATTAAATTAACTCACATTACGCCGGGGAGGGAAGTATTTTTGATCCGGGACAGTGCTTTAGTCAGAAAGTACAACCAACTGCATAATCCCTTTAAGGGAACATTCTTTTTCAAGTAATTAACGCAGGACGCTGATTGTCTTGCCTGTGCACATAACGAACAGATATTCATTTAACACAGTCCCGTAACAGACGTCATGGTGTATCTATTTGTTCATTAGGATGGGAAGCAGCTCGACTTTTTGAACCACAGAGAGGCCTCACGTCACATTAAATTTCCTTTACCTTTTTTGACTTACAGGAAATGATATAAAATGTGCTAAGTGCATTGACAGAAAATCTATGATCTTCGAAACAGATGTGGAAAATTACCAGATGTTTCAGTGTCACAGAAGGAAAAAAACCCAACTGACCTTATGTTAGTCTAACATACCCGACAATGTAATCTAGGCCTATTAGTAGACATGTTACTCATGATGTTTAAGGTCAAGGTATGTGACTTTGACAGAAAAAAAAATCCACCTTGCCTTTGTCCTGTATGTAACTACAGACAAACCTCAAAATATTTCATCATAATTGTGACCAGTGGAACACTTTACCTTCCAATAAACATTTGTTACAACAAACAAAAATGAATAAATTATCGACTTGGAGTTTTCCGGACCAGTATGTGAAGAGTTTTTCAATCGTCCATTAATCGTCCATTAATTAATTAATTAATTAATTAATTAATTAATTAATTAATTAATTAATTTATTTATTAATTAATTAATTAATTAATTAATTAATTAATTAATTAATTAATTAATTAATTAATTAATTAATTAATTAATTAATTAATTAATTAATTAATTAATTAATTAATTAATTAATTAATTAATTAATTGATATAAGACAATCCCAAAGCCGGCACTTCCAGAAATGCATTAAGAAACTTTAATATGCTTAAAGAATGCTTTCATCACCTTCCACGCCTTTTTGAGTAATTATCAAGATTTGTTTAACATGTTAATTTTGCTGTATTTAACCTGTTGTTGTGCCGCAAAATTGAAACTGAATCTCTATTGACTTGTTTTAGTAAGTATTCAGTAATACTCGTTTCTTAAATAACTCTCGCATGTCTAGTATACATCCGTTTTCATTTTGTTCGAAAGCCGGTGAAATTTAAGTATCTATTGTATTACGTTTGTACGTATGTAGCTGGCTATCAGCATTTTTTATAAAGTTTGTGTGACATTAGGTATCCTTTCTGGGCGGCAGTAGTATACAGCCACCCGGATAGGAGCCCTTCACCCTAAAGTAATGTACGGTCCATGAACAACGCTTTGCTCCTGTTGCTGTGTACACAATTATAAGTAATTATAAGCAGGTATCATGCTTTGGTATTCTAACTCTGTCATATATGGTGGGTACACAAGATCCTTTTTGTATATGATGCGTGTTTTGTTTTGAATGTTCTATGAACATATTATCATAACTATGACTGTCATGGAAACTGTGTAATGTGCCACTGTGTGTGCACTATTTGAAGGTATAAAAAAAATAATAATAATAATAAAAAAAGGATATTGTATTACGGCTAATATCATCAAAAAAGAAGGAACGAAATGTACATTATCATCTGCATTGTATATATGTTTAACAAGAATTGTATATATGTTAATAACGAATAAATGAGATGAAAAAAAAAATAATTAATTAATTAATTAATTAATTAATTTTTTTCCTCCGTGTATTTCATTCTTTTGTTTCATTTTTTAACACGATTGAACTCAAAAACATGATATGATCTTTCCATACATACAATATTTACATTCTATTACATATTTCTGCTAAAACCCACAGATCTTGCAACAAAAAGACGTAAGGGGTCAGCTGTTAAACAGAAATATATCCTCAAATAATAAGGATCTAATTATAATTCATTTCATAAAAAACAAATAAATAAAAAGAGGTCAACATTTATTCCTTCAATTGAAAATACTTATACAAAAACCCACATTTTTTCAGCGTACATACATTATCTTTGGAACATGCAAATTATTCCAGATAAGTGTATAAAACGCACAGAAAGTCTAACATAGGGAAAAACATAATTATCTCCTCGGAACAAACAAAAATCACGTGAACAAATCTGAGCATGGGGAGAACGCTTGATAGAGATCACTAAAACTAACCTTATTTTTCTTGTTAGGAAGAATCCTAGCATCATTATATTTTTCAATACTTAGCGCAAACTTAAACTTAAAAACAAATTCTCCAACTATGGGTTTCTTCTCATTTCTTTTACAATCATAAATGTAATATTTCATGTGGAGAATTAAAAAATTATAAGGATGGCAATGTCTATCGCTGTAGCCAAAAAAAAATATCTCTTTTAGAAAAGCAAAATTGTTTTTTAAGCACTCATGCTTCAACATCCAAAATGAAAGAAGCAGTAAAATTACACTCCCAAAAAGATGCTCAAGGGTCTCCACTTTCGTACCACAAAAGGAACACAAATCTGAAACAGTTTTTTTCATTAGGTAAAGTAGTCTGTTTGTAGCAATAATCCTATGTAAGAATTTAAATTGAAAATATCTGAGTTTAGCCTCTGAAACAGTGAGATGGGGCATTCTGAAAATTCTACACCAATCATTATCTGTTAAAGTATTAATTTGACTCTGCCATTTAATCCTAGATGTTGGGGTTTTAGTGAATCGGTTTATGAGCCTGGAGTAAATGACTTGAGAGGCTGAGGTACACTGACAAACTTTATCAAGAAAATCGATAGTGACATTCAGTGACATACTTCCTACACAATGGGATCTTTTCCAAGTTTGCGGAATTGCATTAATCAATCCATGATAAAGTGTGAATGGAAAAGACTCAACCCCAAAGGCATTTTTGAATTGCTCAAACGTTAAAGGTATATTATCATGGTCAAATAAGTCACTAACATATATGACATTTTTAGCAAAAAGATTCTTATACATAACAAGATTATTATCGATACGAATGAAGTGAATATTCCAAATGATTTGGCTACCAAAATTATCAACTGGTCTTGTAAACACTGTCTCACCCCATGCTTCTAACACTTGTCGGATGAAAACATTATTAACTACTTGGATATCCTTACTGTGGTAATTACATTGGAATATGAAACTGTTGCCAAGTGGTTTTAAATATAGATCAAAAAATAATTTCCAGTTACCTGGAGTCTCACTGCAGTAACGTTTGATCCAAGTACATTTTAAACTTTTAATGAAAGATGGCACATGTGTAACTTTCAAACCTCCGTCACTGATGGTATTAATAATAGTAGAACGTTTAATTTTGTAAGGATTACCTCCCCAAATAGAATTACAAATTATTTTTTCTAGCTCTTTAATAAAGTGATGTGGTGGATTTGGCAAGACCTGAAAAAGATAAACAAGTTGAGACAGGGCAAAAGTCTTAAGAATAATAGTACGGCCAATTGGCGTCAAGTCTCTGGTAGCCCATGCATTCAATTAATTAATTAATTAATTAATTCCAAGTTTCCTCCATGATATTACAAAACTCATATAATGCATATTAAAAGGTAACTTGGTGTGCCGTTGTATTGAATGATATAAATTAATGAGAAAAATTGTTACCCGACTCTCAAGAGCCAATCATGAATCACGATAGACCAAACCCATACGCAGATGTGTGGGTGTGTGCGTGTGGGGGGATGGTGGTCGATAAGCTCGTCCGATCTCCTTATTAAAAATGAAGCACCTACGTGAATTGTATTTCATTGCCTATATTATCACCACTGGGAACCGTCTGTTTCCAATGCAATTATTGCGACAGTATTGGAATTATTAAATCCTACAGGAACGACGATCAAAAAACCCGTTTAGGAAAAGCACCCTTTGGTTTCTTCGAACCACTTCTCGCCTCCTCCGGCCGGGGAAAACGGATTGGGGTGCTCCTCTACTTTAACGGATTGGGTGCTCCTGTAATTTAAAGGATTGGGGTGCTCCTCTTATTTAACGGATTGGGGTGCTCCTTTTTGAGTGTCGTGGTCTGTAAACCATGTTATTTATCTAATAATGCTCATTATGGTCGAAACGTAACGAATGCAAGACAGACAAGCCAAATTGATGTATTAGAAATCATTTTCAGTTCTATAGCTTCATGAACATCGTATACCTAGACATTTTTAGTTCACTTAAATGAGTGTGCAAATTACAAAGTGAATCTACTACGTTCAATTCCTGTGACTTTTCAAAAGAAGAGGAAGCATTGCATTGCCCTGTTTCGCATTCGTGAACGCTTTGCAAGTTCACAAATCTCACTCATTAATTATGTATATAGCCAATGAAAAAGAACTATTAACCTAATCGAATCAATGGTCAATTTAGATAAATTGGCAGGTGATGACAACTTGAGACTGAAAGTGGGCAAAAGTTTTCGTCTTTTTGCAAAAGATTCGTGAAAACGGTGCTCTTTGCTGACCCAGCAACGAAGTACAAAATTCATGGAGTTGCGTTTCAAGCGGGGTTTCAACAAACCCATCGACTTTCTACACTTGTCATATATACACCTACCAATTAAAAATTTGGCACAATGGCTTAACCCTTCATCTATTTCCTTAGATCCCCACCCAATTGCGGTAATTTTCAAAGTAGCCCGACCGTTGGAGATGGATTTTTTAACCTGCAAGTACAAAAATGTCAAGGTAGAGTATGACTTAGTTTGGAATTTGAGTGTGTCAGTTGGGGATTCGGCAGACTGTTAACGACTTCACCTTCCTTGGCTGTATCCTGTTTGGTGTATAAATCCATCAGCCTTCTATTAATATCAGTATATAAATCTAGTTCAAAAAGGTCGAGTCACCTACAAGAGGAAATCACTGAAAGTGCTGGGCTATAGCTTCATTGGCTTTTACTGATTTTGTGTAAAGAGCACTCGGCACTTTTTGAAATAGAATTTTTTGGCTGTTTTCCGTTTGTTTTATTTAATGTCTCCCTGCAAAGAGTTTCTTTGAATCTTTTCCTAAAAGTCAGGTGGTGTCAGAGTGAATTTAAATGGTACTCAAGCTGATGTTAAGGGGTTTTAAAATTATTTATATTTTAGTGCAATATGTTACATAAAAGTATACGTTACCTTTTCTTGAATTGATATGCACAACAGGGGATTTTAAAGAGTTGAAAGGCTAGGTCTAGAAGTAAGTAGGTTGGACAGTTCGGGAGATAACCGTTTTCGGGTGAAAAAACCCTGGCTACGCCACTGGGAGCAGACCAGGTAGGCGCTGGAGTAATTTTTGTTGGGGATATTCGGCCATCTTGGGATAGACCAATTACATGCAATGCAGTCCACATTCATATACTATCCCGCTTGTTACATGTCCTCCATTTACTTGTTATCGATCCGTCATCATTTCTTTATTCTGCCGCCCTCATAGTCCTTGGAAAAAACCCATTCATTATTTACAACTGAATATTCACATATGTAAGCGCCATGTAAAGCATCCAATCATAAACAACACAAGCAAGCCAGTGAGCAAGCAATCAATGCACAAAATAACTCCTCTTAATAATTTGGTACATTAAATAATGGTAGACAATATACGGTACGCATTTTAAGTGCTTTTGAACAATCTGTAAATGACATGGCCATGTATCCACGAACTTGATATCATAACGAATTATATCAAATAAGTTGTTTGTTATTTGTCTAGAATTCAGTTTTCAATTTGCCTCTAGTCTCAAAACAATATCTGAGAAAGGGGGGTAGGCGGTTCACTATCTGACGTTATCGAGTCGGTGAAATGCTTTATTTTTCGGGAATAGCACCCATCATGTCAATATATACATGATTTAAGCAAAAGCTGTAGATCCCACTTTTTTTGGAGGAATATGAGTCGTTCTCAAATTGGCATTTAAGCGGTTTTTTATAAGCCAACTAGACCGGTTTCTGTTCTTTGCGCTATACAGCAGAACGATATCAGTAGTGGCCTTTTCACAATTGCGGGATTTGTTATGAGAGGAAGGGGGGGGGGGGGATAGGCGGTTCACTATCTGACGTTATCGAGTCGGCAAACTGTCGTATTGTTAGGGAAAATACCCGATCATGTTAATATGATGTAAGCAAAAGCTTTAATAGTTCCACTCTTTTGGAGGAATGTGGGTTGTTTTCGTGTTGACATTTAGGTGGTTTTGTATAAACGAACTAGACCGGTTTCTGTTCTTCGCTCTGTTGGCAGAACGTCATCAGTAGTAGCCGTTCAGCTTTGTACGCATGGGCCGGGTTTGTCATAAGTATTATAATGCAGCTATAAGCGCATCAAGTAAAATATCGTCATAGCTTTCTTCTGTTTCGTTCGACACCTGGTCTGGGGTTAACCTTGATTTTACAAGTAAATCTTTCAGATTTGGTGCCCTTTTATAGGCTATAATAGGACGGTCGGGAAACAGACGGGACAATTGCGGGTCACCTGCAATTAAATTCCAGTGCTTTATTAAAGCTTGCTTTAGGTGCCTTGTCTGGATGTGTGGAGTGTAGATTGTTTTGCAATAATCAATCTAACGGCATAATCAATGCCGTTAGTGGCTGCGCTGATCTCTTCTGGTGAATAATTTCTGGAGAGAAGTTTCTCTGTAAAGGAGTTCTTTTTCTCTATGAAATCATTTTCGTTACTGCAAAGCCTAGCATATCTCAGGACTTCACCCATAATAAAGCCTTTAAAAGTGGCTAAAGAGTGTGCAGAATTACGATCTAGGTACTGAAAAGTTTCAGTGGGCTTTGTGTAGACTTTCGTGTCCAGAATGCCGCTAGATTGGAATTTAGTACCCTTGAAGATTTTTAGATCTAAATACGTGATCTCCTCGCCAGAGACTCCCATCGTGAATTTCAGAGATGGATGAATTTCATTCATTTTGGTCACTACACTCGAACGTTCAAGTGCCGTTCCCTTGTAGAGCAGTAGAATGTCATCCCTGTACCGAAGCCATTTTAATATGTTGGGATCTGTTGGTATGATTTTATTTTCAAGTCTATGCATGACAATATCGCAGATTTCAGGTGAAGATTGGCTCCCCATAGCGCATCCAATTTTTTGTAGGAAAAATTGACCATTAAACTCGAAACAATTTCTTTCAAGGACGAGTTTGATGAGAGCGCGGAGGGAAGTAGGGGTTATTGTTTTAACCACGTACCAATTTTTCGGGCGCTTTTTCAAAAGCTTCTTGGGATGCATCTAATGCCTCCTTTTGTGGAGTATTTGTATACATGGATACCACATCAAGTGTTACAAGTAACGTTTCTTTCGGAAGGGGGTGGCATCCAATATTTCTAAGATATGGCTCGTGTCTTTTACGTAAGTGCTCTGTTGCAAGACAATTGGAAGCAGAAAATAGTCCACGAATTCCGATATTTTTTCGGTGGGGGATCCGTTCCCGCAAATAATAGGTCTACCAGCAAATTTTGAGTTAGCTGGGGGTGCTTTATGAATTTTAGGTAGCACGTATAAGACCGCGGTGCGGATCTTGTGGTTACGTGGGCTAAGATATTCAAACGTTTGTTCGTCTATTTCATCTTTGTGAAACATGTCTTGAAGTGTAGTTTGGACCAGTTTTACGGTTTCGGGAGTTAGATCACCAGGGAGTCGTTCATAATGATGACTTTGCAATTGCCTTTCAATTTCGTCTTTATAGTCTGAACGATTCAAAATAGCAATGCCTCTGCCTTTATCAAATGGCTTAACTACAAGGGAACGATCGTTCCGAATTGCTTTGAGGGCATTTAATTCCGCTTTGGTTATATTGCTTTTAGCATTGCGGGTGGGTAGGCTAGCTTTTTCAGTTAAAGTATCTTCTAGGTAATCTTCAAGACGATTACTGTAGGTAGGCTGTGGTAACCATGTCGAAGGTAGACTGAACTTTGAGAAAAGCTCTTGATCTTTATTTTGAAAAGTGTGGCGAAGTCTCATTTTACGTTTGAGGTCTTTAATTGACTTGAGCAGTTCGCTACGTTTTGGCTTTCCAGGAGTTATTATGAACTTTAAACCTTTTCCTAAGGCAACTGTTTCAATGTTAGACAGAGGTCTGTCAGACAGGTTTTTGACGTACTTTTGGAGAGCTTTTGCCTCGTTTGATAGGCTTTGGGTTTCTAACTGGATACGTATAGCCGAGCATTCCCTTTGTCGTTTGTGAGATCTTTGTCTGCTTTTAGTAGCTTCCACTGACCGATTGAATTTACGCTTTTTAGTTAGCGTGGGTTGGGGGCTTAACGTTAGGCCTATAGACCTTGTGTTAGACCTGGGCATAGCCTCAGAGTTACTCTTAGGTTCTGACTTAGAAGAAAACTTAGAATACATTTTGAACATGTTTGAGAAGGAAAGGATGCCGCTCTTTCTGAACGGTTTGGTTTTAAATTCGGATTTCCTTAACGCCTGGGGGCTCTTCGGTGCCGCAGTCGATCCTCCTCCTTTTGGCTGATGAGCGGAGAAGTTTGTTCAGCAGTTGCTTGGCCTCTGCACCTTCTGAAGAAGACTCTAAGTCTGAATTTTTTTTTTTCCTGTTTTCATTTTCAAGGAAACGTTGCTGTTGCCTTTTGGCCTGGCGGGATAGTTCCTGACGCCAAACTTTACAGAGCTCCCTTCCTGCCCGAGAAATCGCCGAGTTCCAAGACTCTAGGTGACGGTCGAGAGATTTAATCTCTTCTGTCAGGGCCAGTGGCGTAGCTAGGATTTTTTCCAGGGGGGGGGGGGCAAAGGTATGAAATTTCCCCAAAACCTTTCCCGGTCAATGTGTATGTATTTCATATAAAATATGCAAACTTACAAGTATAACAACATTACCATGTCATTTTGTAATATTACCTGCATTTTAATCTTAAAGTATAACATAGAGCAATCGGAAATAACAAAGTATATTGTTTTGGTAAGCAACATCTGGTTAATTTGTATGTACTAACGCAGTGGCGTACGCAGGATTTCTCTGAAGGGGAAGGGGCATGCAGTATGGTCTAAGGGGAGGGGTGTCCGGAAATTTTTTGACGTTTTCAAGAAGCCTACATGCAAAATGGTGCAAAATTTTCGACTTTGACAGGAACAGTGTAAAAAGTTGAATTGTGGTGGTTCATGAGGATAAAACTGAAACTTTTGTGTCTTGACATGCATTTCTTTATGCCATTTATGCTACCTTACGAAGAAAACTTGTCATTAAATTTGTACACTATTAGGAGTCAAAATAAAAGAGCACTGATCGGTATTTGTGGTTTTTCTTGGCCACAAAATGTTATTTTGTCATAAAGATTATCTAAGCGGAGCGCCACCATTGGTTGGCGCGGAGCGGAGAGAAAATTTGGAAAAATCAGACCCCTTAGATGGCCGGAAATAGCATTTTCTAGGCTAATAAGAAGAATCTAGCCAGTCGCTTTCTTCTTTTGTCGTTTGCAATAAAATGCTCACTTCAAAATATGTTCGCAAACTGCAAAGTGATCAGACAGTTAGAGCTAATTTTACCCCAAATATGTAATTTTGCCCAAAAGACCGAGCGAAGCGCCGCCATTGATTGGCGCGGAGCGTAAGGAAAATTTCGAAAAATCAGACCCCTCAGATGGTCAAAATAGCGTATTTATGCTTGTAAAGAGAATCTAAACATGTAGTCTTTTTTATCGATGCCACCAGTGGGAAACAGATTCTACCTTTTCAATTAAAAATTAGAATTTGACAGAATTTGCCAAGGTCTATTTGTAGGAATTAAAAAAAAATGGCATCACTGAAAGACCTTGCAGGGACAATCCTTACCCTTTGAAAATTTTTGAAAGATTGGGTGTCCTTATAAGCAATCTGGTGCCACATATGCTATCTTTTAAAGTAAAATCTGTGTTAATAAAGTTAGACTACGTATTTTTAAGAACAAAGAAAAATGGCATCTGTGAGGGGGGCATGACCCAATGGTCTTCTCTTCGCACGCCACTAAGGAGGCCTAATAGTGGCCCGATCACACAGGATTCTTTGAGAAAAGCAGTCTGTTAAGTGTAGAAGGCTACAAGGTACTCATTGTCCATTTATTGTTACACTCAAAGTCAGCAGAAAGCTATTTTCCCGAACTAGCTTGTAAGCATCGTTATGTACACAGAGTAAAATCGCACAGCTCTGCTAGCTTGTAGAAGAACATAACAACCTCGGGAGTCTACGCTAGTGACTTGTCAGTTTTCACAACCTTTTACTGAATTCCCAAAGTATCACCTGAATAACAGCTTCCTGTACACTGAAATGCACTGATCATAACCCCCGTGCGTATACAAGCACAAGGCCAGGGAACATTCAATCTGCTACGCGGCGAGGACATTTCTGTGGTACGCGAATTGGGCCGGTTCATGCGACACTTACGAAATCTGAGTTAATTTGTTGCATGAAAATACGAATTATGTGTGAGAAATGTCTCACAATTTCTTATTCTAATAAAAATTTTGAGAAATTTTCGTGAAATTTTTATAATAAAAAGATTCATCAAATTTCCCCATTTTCATCTATTTCCCCAAAAATTTTTCCAGGGGGGGGCAACTTGCCCCGCCTGCCCCCCCCCCCCCCAGTAGCTACGCCACTGGTCAGGGCGATGATGGAGGCTTGGACGGAAACGAAGCTGCCGGCGTGCTGGCGAACCTTTCTGTAGTTTCCTTCTTTTAGAAAAATCCTGTCCTTTTTTGTAGGGGGTGTTCTTTGACCACAAGTTATTTTCTCTTCTTCATAGTCTGTGGTCTCGTTCGGCGACGCAGGTATATCCGGTATTAGATCCATTAAATCCAATAGGTTCCTGTAATTGGAAAGCGGTATACTGCCAAAAAATTTTAAAATTTAAAACACTACCACGACTCGTTTTCAAAACAACCTTCATCCAAATATGGCACCTAAAAGCGAGCTTAAATATGCACTGAGTTCTAACCGCATGGTGACCAGCAACTACACCGTCTGTCTCCCGATTATCCGACTCTCAATGAAATGGCGCCAAATCTGAAAGATTTGCTATCTTATTAAAGGGTCCCCCCAGACCCGGAGTAGGGAGAAACAGAGGAAAGGTACATCGATATTTTGTTAGATGCGCTCTTAGCTGCATTACTAACTCTTTTGACAAATCCCGCCATTGTGAAAAGGCCACTACTGATGATGTTCTGCCGTAAAGAGCCAAGAACAGAAACCGGTCTAGTTGGTTTATAAAAAACCTCTTAAATGTCAATTTGAGAACGACTCATATTCCTCCAAAAGAGTGGAATCTACAGTATTGCTTAAATCATGCATATATTGACATGATGGGTGCTATTCCCGAAAAATAAAGCATTTCACGAACTTGGTAACGACAGAGAGTGAACCGCCTACCCCCCACTTCACTTCCCCTATAAAAAGTCTGTGCCCCCCCCCCGTGCCCCCCTGGTGAAAAAATCCTGGCTACGCCACTGGGAGCAGACCAGGTAGGCGCTGGAGTAATTTTTGTTGGGGATATTCGGCCATCTTGGGATAGACCAATTACATGCAATGCAGTCCACATTCATATACTATCCCGCTTGTTATATGTCCTCCCTTTACTTGTTATCGATCCGTCATCATTTCTTTATTCTGCCGCCCTCATAGTCCTTGGAAAAAAACCCATTCATTATTTACAACTGAATATTCACATATGTAAGCACCATGTAAAGCATCCAATCATAAACAACACAAGCAAGCCAGTGAGCAAGCAATCAATGCACAAAATAACTCCTCTTAATAATTTGGTACATTAAATAATGGTAGACAATATACGGTACGCATTTTAAGTGCTTTTGAACAATCTGTAAATGACATGGCCATGTATCCACGAACTTGATATCATAACGAATTATATCAAATAAGTTTTTTGTCATTTGTTCAGAATTCAGTTTTCAATTTGCCTCTAGTCTCAAAACAATATCTCTTGACGTCCTACCTTAATGAAAGCTTCGTTTTCACTGGCTCTTATATCTTCTTCTAATGAAGCAGCAGAAAGGAAATGTTGTTTTTTGAACTGATGTGAATAAGTTACTGGTTTTTCCAGGTTCGGTGGTTAAGAGTAACCCCTAGCAAATCACTAGCGCGGTAGCATCTGTTTTTCAGTTTCGCAATTTGTCAAACTTAGCCAGCAATCAGTCAGACCTAGTAACGGCTAGAAGTCATTGGTAATTTCCAATTTTTTCGGTTTAGGTTAGGAGGGATTTCACATTCGTTAGGGAATTAGCTGAAGGTACATCCTGTAGTGCGTCATGAGCTAATTATGTCGATGCTTTTCAATTTCGAATTTCTAAAGGAATATAACATAATCAGTCAGACCTTTCACGTGTACATGTCATTCGATCAGTGTCATCAAATGACGGGGGGTGGGGGTGGTAAGAGTTGAGTTTCAGCTTAAATCGTTCTTTTCAATGTTTCATCTCTTCTTGTACCTCCCAACTACTCGGTGACAGAGCGCCAAGTCCAATTTTGACCTGCTCATTGTTATCCCCTATCAGGCTATCATAGGAAGTTATACTGACATCTCATCATAGATTCCTCCAAGGAGGGTTAATATGATCGCGACCTGAAGAAAATATATAAACGTTTTATTTCAAACGTTTAAAATATAGTAAGTCAAGTCCCCTATATCTTAGTTCACATTAACTGCTGTTGAAAATTCAAGTACAATATATTGTTTGCAAGCATACACCTGGTTGGACACATACTTCATTTCGAGCTATCTCTGAATTATTGTAAAACTGAAACAACGCGCCAGCCTAAGTTTCAAATCTAATCCATCTTTCGTCAAACCGAACACTTTAAAAATGGAACCAAATGTCATTATGCTTGGTGCTCAGCCAAAGCAGCTCTTCTTCCAAAAGAAAGTTTTTTGCATTCTTAACCGACTTAGGGGGCTAATTGGAGGATTTAGACCAGTTCCAAGTTTCTTCATGGAACAGTATTGGGCAATAGGTCAAAGAGTTTGACTTTCAAGTGTGTTTACATCTGATGAGGGGATGCAAATACACGTAAAACAGTATGTTGTGCGCGGTCGGGCAGCGCTCAGATGGCTTTTACCAGTTGACATGAACAGAAAAGTCAATAACTTACGCATGCGCAGATATAAACTTCAAACTCGCCTATTCTGTTAGTGTCAAGGAGGTAAATGAATATGCCTAAACTAGTTTTAGTATTACACTGGGTAAAATTTTACCTGGTTTCAAAGCGCGTGCACCAGCCTGATGCCTGCTCTGCTCTCTATAGGAGTACAATTTAAAACAAGACGGAGGTGGAGTTTACTTTTTGCTTAGTAATATTTCAAGCCGGACTTGAGATAGTGTCAGTTTTTCCCCTTGCTGGAACCTTTTGATCCCTTTTATCCCATTGAACATTCCATCTCTTAAAGTACAGACTAAATTCTATGCGGAAAAACCTACACCCGGAAGGAAACAAAGGCATACTCAGAGATAGGCTTTAATTTAGGCTGACCACAGTGGAAACGTCCTCTCATGATATGAAAGATTTGAGTAGTATAACTTTTGCCATATTTGTTACAAATACTCGTACAGATATTGACTCCATATTATGAAATGTTTCCACGTAGGGAAACAGTGAAAGTGAGAAAAGAAAATCAAATATTTGACTCCCTTTGTATCTCCTTGCTAATTATATCCCCTTTCCCTCGTAAATGCAGACAGATTCCAATACTCTAAGTTCCTCCCCAAAATTCAACTTTACTTAATTTTAACTTTGTACCGAGCTTCGCACGTCTGCAGCGGTCAACACAAGGAAAACATCACAAAGTCATTTTTATGCATATATTTTGTATTGTACTTTGTAAAATGGTACTTAACTTTATGTTTTGCAGGAGATTTTTTTAATTGAAAGAAGACCATTTCGGGTCAAAATTCAAGACTCTTAGTCCCCATTTATACGAGAAAAGTGTCCTTGTGGTAGCTTCAGTTCTTCAACAATCTTCTTTAATAGTTACCTTGTGGTTAATACTTTCTGAATGATAAGAATAGATGGTGTGGCAAGGACTGATATCCTTTACATGCACATATACTGAAGTTATCTAACAAATAATGCTGACTATGTTAATCCCCTGGTATCACCATTGTTAAACCGTTCCTGTTTGATCAAGCGCCTCACATTTAACATCATTTGTCTTCGTGTTCTTACCTCCATCCTTGTTTTCTTCCTTTTCTTTGTTTTCGACCTCCGCTTGATTTTTAATTTTGTCGTCGTTTACAGCGACTCGTAAATCTTTCATATTAACCACTTCTATGCGACAATTTGCCCCTCCCCATGCTGCTATAACCTTTTTTCTTATAAAATTTAAAGCTTAAAGATTGAAATATAGATGAGTGAATTCATGCATTGCAAGCTCAGAACACAGTTTAGCGTCTTACCGTCTTATTCCTTCCAATTGTCATTTCACATGTTGGACATGAGGCATGGAACTGATGCCTGTGAAAATGGAAATGATTACCTGTTACTGCTGCAAATAGTTGCCCCTCTCTCATAGTGCGGTTATTCACCGGTTGCCCAGGCAAATTCAATTTGTCAGATTGGGATATTTTTGTTTTATTTTTAACAGGTGTCACCGTCATGAATGAAACGGTTAATCAGTCAGATTCTACAAAATTTGTTCCTGTTTCTCAAGACGTTCCCTGGTGTCAATTAAAGAGTGGTAGGTATATAAAGCCGTAAGGAAGTTTGGAAATTATATAGAAAAGGACACAAGTCATGGGAAATGATTCCAATGAACTGACGGCTGTAAAGGCTGACAATGAATTGGGGAAGTTTGGCAATGACTTGGAAAATGTGTCATTCACTCCTTTTTCATGTAAAGGACTTCTAAACGTTTGATGACACTGGTCAATATAAACAAAAGTATTCTTCAAAACAACACTCACATTCAGCAATATTTATATTGTAATATTCTTATCCTCTGGAATATTAACAATTTTCATGATGTAAATTCGGTCAAGTTCAATCTTTCCTTAAGTAGCCAATGAAAGAGGAAAACAGGTGCAAGAAATCAAAATAAATTAAAAACTGTTATCATTTCTGAGGATAATTTTTTTCATGCAACAATTATTACTTTGCATTTTGACAAAACCGGATGAAGTAATATTTAATGAAAAATGCATAGAGTAATAGGAAAAATGGGTAGAAGCAAGGGCGGGAATAACAAGATTCAGGCGGATGTGAAAGAAAGTTCTGAGTGCTGGTATTCCATCAAGACTTTATGGAAGGTATGACAATTGAAAGTGGTTTCCTTACATAAATCATGTAAAAAAACATGTATGCCTAATCTTTATCATATAGCATTCTTCTTTAAAATTTGTATATTGCTATTTTATTTTTCAAATAACCACATCAACTTTCACCTTGTTTCATATTTTCCCCATGGTATAATCGTTAACCTCGTATATGGGGTACATCTTTACAAAAAGAGTGTTCTTATTTAATAACAACGAATGAGCTAATGACTTTTTTAAAAGATTGACCTGTCGACCTTTAGGGACTGGTTGAGCTCCCCTCATCATTATCTCTTCCTTTTAAGTGTGCAGAGCTAAAATATGAAAATAACCACGACTAGCCTCGCTCTCATCTTATCTTTAATGATTAGTTTAAAATCTGATAAAGTGATATCTGTTTTGCTAGCTGATATGTCTCTCACTAATTGAGTAGCATTGAAAGGGAAGCGCAGTCTCCCTTAACTTATTTCGAAGCAACAGCTAATGTCACAGTTCAGAATTCTCATCTCATTTTTCTTACTTTAAATATACCTTTTATAATATTTTAGGACTTTCAAGATAACCTGGCCAAGCAGTAACTCCTAGTTTCACATTTCACATTTGGTGAGACAAACTGCTGTCACATGACTCTCAAGAGCCAATCATGAAACAAGGCAGTGTACTGCGCTATTTCAATTTGGAATTAAGCAGCCTTTTTATGCTGTTCAGCAAAGAAAGTGACCGTTACTAGGCAATGAAGAAGTGGATATGAACAATAGGAGATTAAATTGCTTTTGCTCTCTTCTTCGTGGAAATAACTGTTTAAAATAAGTGGTTCTTATATGTCACTTGCACAGTAGTCTTGATCGTAACAATATTATTTTCATAAGAGTTATTTCCGATGACAACATTCAAAGTAACAAAAGAATAACAGAAATGAAGTGCACATTGGAAGACGAGTTTGATCGATGTGTACTGTATTTTTGTATGGGTTCCATTGTAGGCCTAAATCTTTAAGAAATGACATTACAAAAACCAATAATGCCATTTTAATTTCTTTTCAGGAAATCCGCTTGCATCAGTAAAATAGCACACTTTTATAGTAGTGTCTATTACAGATAATAAGTGTTTGCTCATATCAGACTATTGTGTTTTTCTGTCACGCGAAAACATAGAGCATATTCACTTGTATAAATGAAATGCTTCTTTTCCGTACTCCTGGCTGTACACTAAGATCTTATATCTCTCCAAAATCCTAGATTAATGTCAATTATTTTTTAGACATTTTAAAATATAAATCAAGCACAATTTAAGTGACTTGTGTTGTTTGTTTTAAATGTCTAACTTATAAGAAATTGTATGGCCCATATGTTGTCACAAGAAAGCAACAAATCATGCAAAATCTCTCTAAGGACTTGTAAAAACGTCAATTTACTTTGCTTTTGCAGCTGAAAAAAACTGAATCCATCTACTTTCTTAAACCAAAAATTTTAAATGAGGCATTCTTTATCTTTCCTATATTTATTACTCCACATCATGTACTGAATATGGCCCATTATCAGACGAAAACAAATTCATTTTTTGTATGTCCTATGTTTAGTTAAGCTCATAGCCAGACACGAGGTTTAGACCAATAAAAGACAAGCGAAGATTTTGCTGTCTTATAAAAGGAAAACTCTCATTAGAAAAACTAAACTCGAAAAAGTAGAAACTTTGAAAAAAAGCAGGCCGTATCGTGGTTGTTTTTATTTTAAAATCGTACTACCATTAAGTTATTTCAAGTTATTTTTATTTGGTGAAGGTTTAAGAAACCACTCATTTCTTTCTATGTTAGCAGTCTTAAGAAATATTCTGGAGATGTAATTCATTAACTTCAGAATAGGCAGAAAATATTTTTCTTTCAGAAAGTGAAAACGAAATTTCCATAGCTAGTATTGCAAATTTTTCATGGGATATGATGAATCATGGGAAATCTGTGATGTCATCTTGGCACATTAATATTACATTGCGTTCAATTTATTTATAATTATGATGCCGTTGCAGGTAATATTAAGCAATATTGTTGGTTGTACTCTATGTATGTTGAAGGGTAATGCTCGATCTACACGAAAAGATATTCAAACATTCTAACAGTATCAAATTTCAAGGACAAACAGGATGTTCAATTAGGCCTATAAAGAAAAACAAAAGTAATTTGAAGCAATGTGCACACATTACATAACTTTTTGTGGCTTTGCTGAAAAGCAGAGGTGTCTTTTAGCAAATATAACCAATCTTAAAGTGAGATGTCCTGAGTTAGGAAAATGGTATTGTGATAGGTTTGAAGGGCATGATGTGGAATATTTTTGTTTTTCTTACAAGACAGAGGCGCCAATCCACCAAAACATGCTTCAAAAATGATGGCTTTTCATTGACATTCATGCAGTGTTCGAAGTAATAGGCTCAGGTCACTTTCCCTGCTCTCCTAATGCAAACTGTTTGGGGTGCTTTGTTAATCTCTCAAAATCATAAGTATCCGAACGGGACCAGCAACACAAACCTAATACGGATTTTTCATAACGGAAAAGAAACGGATAAGGGGAAAACGTTTGCATACTTCGGGAATCGGAGCAACCGGCGGGACTGTGCATGGCCGTATTCGATTCCCCTCTCTTGGGAGCGGTGACTATTTACCCTACTTCAGATCCCACCCTAGGACATAATATCTGCCCCACAGAGGCACCGAAGTCAGCCCGATTCAGTAAGATTTTATCCAACTGAGGGGCTTAAGCCCCCAGGTCTCCCCTTCCACACGGCCATGACTGTGTGAAGCACAAGTCTTTAACTTGGGATAATAGGCCAATCCATCTACTAGAAAGAATTGAACTTAATAATAATCCTAGATGATTAGAGGCGTCGCCCGCTCATGCCGTATATTAAAGTTGAAAGATGTAACTTTTAAAGGAAACTCAATGAAAGTTTGCGGCCTTTTCAAGGAATTTTTAAAATGATCCATATATCTTGCTCCTTTCGCAGTTCATCGTAATGTCAACATCGAGAGAATAAGGCATGAAAAAAAAATGTTCAAGAGTTTGGCATGTTGTTTTCGACCGTTTTGTGGTCAAAGCGCGCTTCACCCTTAATCTTTTGACGTATTTTGACAGTTTTGCAGTTTACGTAAAATTGTGGTACTACTGTAATACCAGCTTTAACCTATGGTGTATTCATAGAACAGTCCTAACATACGTTAGAATACTAACGTACTAATTGATCACTAAACTTTTGGTTTGGAACTATTTGAGAATTGAATCCCTTTTGACCTACTACATTCTGAAAGGTACTTTTGGCTTACCAAAAACATAGAAATTACCTTTGACTCAAAAAGACTGGTTTTTTAACCTCGAAGGCCTGAGAGAAGCGCTTGTTGGATTTATTTTTTTTTTTTCAATCCACATTTGATTTGGTTTTAAGTTCCACTCTATCAAAGTGGTTGTTCACTGACTGTTATCCTTTGAAAAAATAGTTTGTATATTTGTGTACGTCGCATAGTTAATGAGTAAACGCTAAATAGTATAACGGTTCATACTGAGTGCATTCCACGGGTGTACATCGCTGATTTACATCGTATTGATCTAATAAATTTGAGTTATTTCGGATAAAAGCAAAAGTACCAGCAAAACAGTCAGTCAGAAGACCAAGCGTGTTTTTATTTCAACCGTAAATACAAGTTCGATAGTTTACAACCAGAGTCAAAATTAATTTACTTGGAAAACCTAATCACAATGAATTTGGAAATATATTTTCATGTTACTGAACTAACTGCTCCTTCGCAATTTAACTATCGTGTACTTTGAATGAAACTAGAAATCCTAAGTACAAGCGCCATTAGCATATTTCCTATGAAAAATTAATACCCAGAATACTATAATAGCGAAGCCCGAGAAAAATTTAGCTTCGCTACTGGTGATCGATGAATATGTAACAGTTACAACTATAATATCGTATAGTATATGTAAGCTGTACTACCATTAAAGTGTAAATGACTAGATTAAAGACGCGGTGATTACTAGATATCATTGACTAACTTTACCGTTGGCTGCAGGAATGGCCATTAACCTCAACCAAAACTTCGTGTGCAACTTATCCTATCTGGTGACCCATGTAGGATTCTCACCCGAAGTTTCATCTGAAATGTTTTATCCCACGAAAGTCTCATCATAGAAAAATAATGCTACAACAACTTTTCAAAAAAAAAAGAATAGTTTGGAATTCTGCTGTAAAGTTTTTCAAAGAAACTTGCCACACCCGTGGCTGGAATGGTAGTACCCAAGGGGGTGTTGGTTAACTTGAAGGCAGAAGTGATGCAAGGGTATTTTGATTATTCGAGCAAAGCATAAACCAGTCTAGAGGGGGTCTTAATTGTAGGGCTGTCCCCCAAGACTATGGAAAAAGCATTTAAACAATCATTACCGTATATTCTTTCACGCAATCTTTTCCAACATCTTGCATTGTTTGTAAAGGCACATTTTTCTGGAGGAATCCTGTTTAGTTAGGGGAAGCGTCTTTAAAACATAGCCACTCTGTTGAGTAAAAATATTAGCATGTTGTCTAGTTCACAAGATTTTCTTGCACGAATGGACCTTGGAAAATCGTCGGGAGTTTCGCTAGAAGCTAGGAAATTCTTTGAATGACCAATGTGCAGAACATCATATTAAAGGGGTTGAAAAATTACCACTACAGCTATGTTCGCCAGGTGTAGAGTACAGAAAATTTTGAAAAATTGCCACTCCTTAGATTACCGCAGATGCTTGTATTAGCCATACGACACAGGCTGCACACATGCAGGCATTCAGTAGTTGTATAGAGAGTAATATTTATTAGCGGATTTCAGATCGATAATAAATTGTAATACTTCACATGAATTGATGATTATAATGAATTGTTTTTAATTGATACAAATGTAATGCATGCCGCTGATTTATAGCTGAAAATAGGCCTTTAACCTTTTAACGATTCAAGCGGGCTTTTCATATTTAAACCCTATCATTTGCATTGTATTCAGGGATTCATAGCGCGAATCCACGTACATGGATAACGTCAGCCATAGCATCGACCTCACAAAAAGGTCGATTTTTTTAAGCCATGCTGTTAATCCTAGCATTACAAACTCACAACTGAAGTTATATTCATCTACTTTCTCAAGTGTTCCAATTGTGATATAAAACAAAATATTTTGCTACTAGGCTATGAATGAATAACTTGTTAAGAGCATTCCCTGTGACGTCTTGTTCCAGTGTTAAAGGCATCAAATTTTATAGCAGCTGCTGAGAGAACTTGCATTCAACGTTATAGTTAGACTTGCCCCAAGTCTCTCACGTCTCACGTCTTTCCTTCCGTCCACCTTTCATTTTATTTCTGTTCCTATTCTTCACGGTGATTCCATTGCATTGTGATCCAATGCAACCATTCAAATTGCTCCTCACTGCCCGTTGCTACAACTTCCACGAGCAAGTGTTGTAACACCTGTTTACAACTGTTCTCGAAGACTGTACGCAGCTCACACACTCGAACCTGCTGAGCGGCCAAAACACACTTGTTGCCTGCCGTGAGAAACTTGTATCTTTTGCAAGTGATAACGTCATCCTTTTTAACTTCTCTATTGTTTTATTCATGTTAGAAATCAGATGAAACTTTCAGAAATGACATTTTAAAAACCAATATTGCCATTTTAACTTCTTTTCAGGAAATTCGCTTGCATCTGTTAAATAGCAACTTTTATTGTAGTGTCTATCAAAGATTATGAGTATTTGCTCATATAAATACGATTACTGTGTATATCTGCGACGCAAAACCTTACAGCATATTCACTTTCATTAAGGAAATGCTTCTTTTCCGGACTCCTGGCTGCACACTAAGATTTTACATCTCTCCAAAACCCTACATTAATCTCAAATAATTTACAGACATTTCAAACTATATATCAAGCACGATATAGATGTCTTAATTTGTTTGTTTTATTTTTGTAACTTCATGGTAGAAGTTGTGTGGTTCATATGTTGTCACACGAAGCAACAAATTATGCAAATTCTCTCTAAGGACTTCAGTGAAAAACGTCTTTTTTTCTTTACTTCTTCAGCTGCAATAAACTGAATCCATCTACTTTCTTGAACCAACAGTTTAAAATGAGTCATTCTTTTTGTTTCCTATATTTAGTTACTCCACCCCATATATTTAATATGGCCAATTTTCAGACGAAAACAAATTTCATTTTTTTTTTGTATGTCTTATGTTAAGTTAAAATCTTAGCCGGACACGAGGTAAAGACCTATAAATCACAAGCGAAGTTGTCTTTTCTCTTGACCTTCTTTGATCAACTATATCATGGATATATTTCTATGCAAAGGTAATGTTTTTTTCTAATTAAAAACCAGTTAACAATTAATCATGACAGATGACATCAAAATAGTGTCGCTGAAACGGTCAGATGTTTTTGATTACATAAAGAATACTAGTAGTCATATATATTGCCTTCAGGATGTTCACTGGGATAAAAATTTGAGTAATCTTGTTGCAAAAGAATGGGGCTATGAATGTAATATCTCATCGGGTACTTCTAACTCAAGAGGGGTTGCAATACTTATGAATGCAAATTTTGACTTTACTGTTCACGAAGTGGAATTTGATGAAAATGGAAATTTTGTTGCGCTGAACTTAGATATAGGTAATTATAATATCACTTTAATCACATTGTATGGCCCGAATCTGGACAACCCCTCTTTCTTCCACGATCTTCTTAAAAGCATCGTAGAGAAGTTCAATGCATTGCATTGTATTATTGTTGGGGATTGGAATGTGGTTCTCAATCCAGACCTTGATACCTTCAATTACTTGCATGACAATAATCCAAGTCTCGGCAGGCTGTGTTAAGTCTTATGAATGACTACAACTTATTCGATGTCTGTCGTATTTATCACCCCACTGAGAGAGTATTTACATGGCGCCAAAAGACACCTGTTAAGCAAAGCCGTTTGGATGATTTTCTAGTGTCTTCGGGCCTGATGAATACCGTTGTAGATTCTTCAATAAAGTACGGTTATAGATCCGACCATTCTTTGATTAGCACAACTTTTAAGCTTAGTAGTGTTATAACAGGTAGAGGCTTTTGGAAATTCAATAATTCGCTTTTAAAAGATGCACGTTATGTAAGCATTATAAAAGATGTTATTGCTGAAACTATTTCTGTTTATGCTGTATCCAATACTATTTATAACGGCCTACTAGCTAGTAGAAATGACATACGGTTTAACATTAATGATTAACTTTTTTTCATAAACGTTGTTATTAAATATCCGTGGGAGGCCTATTTCCTACTCGGCTCATAAGAAACGTGTACAAAGTGAAAGGGAACAATTTCTCTTAAACGAAATAGAACGTTTAGAAACTAATTTTGCAGATTGCGTCATTTTAAGAGATTATTTGGATGTACTGAAAAATGAGCTTGAAAATCTTAGGGCAGTGAATTACCGACGGATTTTAATTAGATCACGTGCACAATTGATTGAAGATGGGGAGAAACCATCTTATTTTTTTCTTAATGTGGAAAAACGTAACTATGTAAATAAGTTAATAACTCGTATCACAAATGATAACAGTGATGATATTTCCGACATTGAAGGTATTGAGCGTGAAGTTCATGATTTTTATAGAACACTGAACAGTTCACAGGATATGTCCGTCTCTGATGTTGACCTTCGTGGCATCTTTTCCCCCTTTTTAAAGCCTTTATCACGTCATCTATCTCTTTCTTTAGAAGGTCCTCTTGCCTATGAGGAAGTTTACATGAGCTTACTAGGTATGAAAAGTAATAAGTCCCCTGGGCCAGATGGGTTTACTGTGGAATTTTATAAATTTTTCTGGGATGATATTGGTCATTTCTTAGTTCGATCTCTGAACTATGGTTATAAAAATTCCTTACTGTCTAGCACACAAAGACATTGTATCATTACTCTAATACCAAAAGGTTGCAAACCTCGTAATTTTTAAGAAACTGGAGACTCATATCCCTTCCCAATGTTTCTTATAAACTTGCTTCGACTTGTATTGCCAACCGCTTTAAGACGGTACTACCGGATTTAATATCTCTTGACCAGAATGGGTTTTTGAAAGGGCGCTACATTGGTGATTGTATTCGTACAGTTTTAAATATTATGTGTACTCTCAATGATAAAAATGGGCCCGGGATGCTTTTTGCTATTGATTTTCAAACTGTCTTTGACTCCCTGTCCCTCTCCTTCATCAGAAAAGTTCTAAATCTTTTTAATTTTGGTCCTTCTATTATGCAGTGGGTCGAAATTTTCTACAACTGCGCTTCCTCCCCTGTTCTTGTCAATGGATTTCCTACGAACTCTTTTCCTATTCAAAGAGGATGCAGACAAGGTGACCCACTGTCCCCTTATCTGTTTATTTTATGTACGCAGCTTTTGAATTAATTAATTTTTAATGATAAATCGATTTGTGGTATTAACATTGGTGACAAAGAATGTAAAATGACGCAATATGCTGATGATACCACCTTCTTTATCAAAGCAAAGGAGAAGTCTTTCAAAAGATTATTGGATCAACTTAATTTTTTTGGTGAAATCTCTGGTTTAAAAATTAATTATAATAAGTCATTTTTAGTAGGACTAGGGTCTTTATCTGGCTCCAAATTGCCCTTTAATGACAGTCATAACGATATTCATTGGGTTCTTGGAGAGGATTTTAATCTTCTCGGTATCACCTCCAACACAGATATTGCGAGTATGACAGTTAAAAATTGTGATAAAGCTAAGACAAAACTAGAAAGCATAACGAATTTTTATTTGAAAAGAAATATGAGTGTCTTAGGGAGAATTACAATACTCAAATCACTAATTCTTCCTCACTTCAAGTATTTTTTGCCTACCCTTCCCTCCCCTCAAGCGAATGTCTGACAGCTGTTAGTAACTTATTCTATCGTTTTGTCTGGAAAGAGAAACCTGATCGTATTAGTCGTAACCAGATAATTCAAGGCTATTCTGAGGGTGGTATAAAAATGATTGACATTGTAACTCATTGCCATGCACTCAAAGTTTCATGCTTTGCTCGTATGCTAAGCAGTGGTAATAGAGGACACGCAGGCTTTTATTTACCAAATTACCAAATTGACCTTGATGATTTATGTAAGTATGGAAACGATGTTATTAGACTGGCAAGTCAATGTGTAAAGAATGCTTTTTGGAAAGATGTTCTGACCTCCACTTATTACTATTTAAGTTTGAAGGGTATCTCAGAGGATGAAATTGGAAAAGACATTTTTATTTTAAGTCAGCCGCTTTGGAAAAGAAATTTTATTACAGTAGGCAATCATCCCGTTCCTTACTCTCATTGGTACAAAAAGGGCATCGTTTTTATAAATCATCTCAATGATTGGAATGGTGATTTCTATAACCAAGACGATTTAGTTCGAATGTATAACATTAAGACACATTTTCTTGAATATTACGGGCTAATAAACTCTGTTAAAACAACTTGGGGTGAATTTTTCACAACTTTAGACCATTACCTTCCAAACCCTGTTAATAGTTTATGTAATATTATGTTACACCGTGGTCTGTTTTCTTGTAAAGCTGTTTATAGTAAACTCGTAAAACTGTCAAAGTTTCGTAAGACCTCTTATATCAAATGGTGTGAATCCTTAAACGTTTCTCAAGAATCCTGGAGTTTATATTGTTCCATACCTTTCAGCTGCTCTATTGACGTTCAGATTAGATGGTTTCAGTACAGTATTCTTCACCGAATTGTCCCTACGAACAAATATCTCTTTGTTATAAATGCAATTGATTCCGACAAGTGTAGCTTTTGTCACAACGAAACTGAAACAATCCAGCACTTCTTTTATTATTGCAATTTCACATCTGTTCTTTCGAATTATTTGCATAATATTTTCACTAAAAAGCAAATATCAATATTAATCTCCTTGATATTAGCGTTGTTTTATTTGGGGGTGATTTTGCCCGAGTCGGTAACCTTCTGATCATTTTGGTGAAGTTTCATATTTTTAAGTGTAAGCAACAAAAATCCATCCCGTCGGTGTATAGTTTGCAGAAGTTTTTAAAGTATTATTTTGACATTAACGAATATATTTTTAAGGAAAACATGAAAGTAAACATTTGGGAAAGATATTGGTTGCCATGGTATACGTTGCTGGATTTGGAAGATTAAGAATATTTCTGTATTTTTTGTTAATGTTATTTTAATGAAACATTTCCTGGTTCAATGTCATTTGTAACCCCCTTTCCTGGAATTGATGGCCAAGAGAAAATAAAGATTAAATGAGAAAAGTTGTTGCTGTCTTGTTAAAGGAAGAGACTCATTTGAATAACTTAGGGCGAAGAAGTAGAAACTTTAAAAAAAGCAGGCCGTAACGTGGTTGGTTTTCTTTGTAAATCGTATGACCATTTATTAATTTCGAGTCATTTTTATTTGGTGGAAGTTTAAGAGGCCACTCAGTTCTTTCAATGTTAGCAGTCTTAAAGTGGTGGTTTTCCATTGAGATTCATGCGGTGTTCGATATGATAGGCTTAAGTCACTTTCCATGCTCTCCTAATGCAACATGCTTGGGTGCTTTTTTATTCTCTCGAAATCATAACTACTCAAAAGGGGCGAATGTCACCAACCTAAGACGGATTTTTCATAATGGAGAAGAAATGGATAAGGGAATGCATTTGCATATTTAAGGAATTGGAGCAACCGGCGGGAGTGTGCAAGGCCGTATTCGATTCTTCTCTCCGGGGGGGGGGTGATTTTCCTTACTTTTGATCCCACCCTAGGGAATACTTTCTGGCACACAGAGGAATGAAAGTCAGCCAGATTCAGTAAGGTTTACCCAAATTGAAGTGCTGCAGCCACCAGTTTCATCTCCCCAGTAACGTAGCTAGGATTTTTTTCGTGGGGGCTACGAGGGAGCTGGATACTTTTCTAGGGGGACTGGAGTTTATTCTGAGCGTTGGCGCGGAGCGTACAAAGAAAATGTTGGATTTTTACACCTCCCAGATGACTGAAAATGGCATTTGCCAGGTTTGATTGTCTTTAATTCTGGTGAGAAAATTTAGTTATTTTTCTCAGATTTAAACACACGTTTGACTTACTGATTAGCTCAGTTCATTGCTACACTGGACTATGTATTCTATAATTGCAAATCCGGAATCCTGCTGTAAGTTGCAAGCAGCTGCTCCACTGCACGCCTGGGTAAGGTATTTCCATAGGCGTAGCGGAGCGTTTCAGTCTGGGGGCAGAAGATTTTTGCCCGAGAAATGTAATTCTGCCAGTTAGACAGTCACAGCTGAGCGCCACCACTAGTTGGCGCGGAGCGTCCAGAAAATTTGAAAATTCGTACCTCTCAGACAGTCGAAAATGGCATTTCCCAGGCTTATAAAGAGGATCCAAGCTGTCGCTATTTTAAGTTTCAATTGCAGATAAACGTTCACTCCAAACTAAAATTCAGCCAGAAAGATTAAGCGGAGCGTCGCCATTAGTTGGGGCGAAGGGTACAGAAAATTTTGAAAAAAGGATCCCTTAGACAGTTGAAAATGGGATTTCCCGGGCTTATAGGAGGATCTAAGCATTCGCTATTTTGAGTTTCCTTTTGCAAAATATGCTCACTTGAAACTTAAATTCTGCTTTAAGGCGGTCTTAGTGTAGCACCATCATAAGTTGAGGCGAAGCGTACAGGAAATTTTGGAAAACTGGGACAATTCAGAAAGTCACAAATGTCATTTCTTATGCTTATAGGGGATCTAAGCAGTCGTTATTTCGAGGATACGTTTGCAAAATATGTTCAATTGAAACTAAAATTCTGCTAGGGAGCCTAAAGTACGCGGAGTTCCAGCACTAGTTGGCGCGGAGCGAACGGAAAATTTTGAAAAATCGGACCCCTGAGACAGTCGAAAATGACATTTCCGAGGCTTATAGGGGGATCTAAGCAGTCGCTATTTGATCAGAAAATTACCAGATACAATGTATTACTACCAATCGAATGAAATGGTCCCGCATATTTTCGGGGAAAACAACAAAACGGAATCGAAAACATGCAAATGAATTTAACTTTATTGCGACCCTTGGCTAAATTCAATATACATTGATAAAATTGTGTGACTGCCAGAACTTCCGACTGTATATGATTTTACTTTTAAAAAAATGTAACATTACAAGGTGTGCTTAAACGAATTTTCAAGCAGACTTATGGGAAGATATTCTCACACTGCTTTATCAAAGTATCGAAAAACAAATTACCCGATTTTCATAACCATTGCCGTATTTGGCTCTAGAGCAGGATAGATGGCAAACTTTTGGGCACTTGAACACCTTCCTGTCTGTAAGTATGAATTAATTTGGCAATTGAAAACGTCCCAGCATTGTTTAAACCTTTGCCAAAATATTTGTAAAAGCAATTTCTTATGTCTTAATATCAATGTGCTTCCCCAGCTCTTTTTCTTTTGCAATATGCTTCTAAACTTGCCAGTCTCCTATCTTGCTACTCATGCTGTTGTTTGAAATTAATTTTACTTACTTTAATATTCTTTGCTGGTATTCACAATAAATATTAATTTGATCATATTTTTTTTTCTTGTTCTATTGGCGTGTATTCATAGATGTCTTTCTCTATTCAGTGCGACATTCATTACTGCCTTGCTGACCTCTTTTCAAGCAACATTCTCACTGTAGACTTCAGTATACTTTTACGTACTTACGTACAGGCATAGGGTATTCAGTGCTCTGAACAATTGTTCACACATTCAGCATAAGCCTACCTATAGACACACAGACTACCTATACGTAAAATAAAGTCCGTGACTTTACTTGACGTTTAGAAAAACGGTCATACAATTCATTATTTTCAATGAGGATGCCGAAAAAGTTTTAGGACAAGGACTATCCACAAATTTCATTTTTGTCTTGAACTTGGATTTGAAATTTGAAGTTTAAAGTTATTTTTCACACATGTACGTTCAAACATTATTTTCCGCCCCAAGATTTTTAGGGGCGGAAATTTAAGGGCAGAACCTACCGAGGGCGGAAACTAACGGACCCCACCATAGGGTAATTCACCCAATCAGAGCCTAGGCTAGTGAACTGATTTGCTCAACACATAACTTCATAGAGCAAAGTATAATGGAGCCTAGCGTGTAGGGCCTGATTGAGGACCAAGGTAAGGAGACTGTTAATTTTATCACCATTTAGCCTAAATTTAGGCTCATTTGGCCCTTGGCCTATGACTTGGCACAGTGCCTATCATTATGTTATCACTCTGCAGTATATACAAAGTCAGGAGTTTGAGTACTGGCCGGGTCATATCGAAAACTTATTAAATGGAATGTTCTGCCATTGTGCTTGGTGCTCAGCATAAACAGTGGAGTGGAGAAGTTCAAGTCAGGGAGCCACAACTGGGAAAAAAAGGTTGTGGCCTTCTCTACATCTGTCCTCTACATTAAGCAAGTAACAATAGGCTTCCCAGCCAACATGCCCAGCTGGGCCCCGACTGGGTTTCAGCTGGGCTACTTGCTGGGCCCCAGCTGGGGCCCATCCGTGTTTGTCAGGTGTTCCCACGTGAGGCCCAACTGGGCTAGCCTTTCCCAGCTGAAGCCCAGCTGAGGCCCAGCTGTGCCCCGCTTTAATAACTGAAACCTATCTTGGCTTCAGCTGGGAAAGGCTAGCCTATTTGGGCCCCACGTGCGAACACCTGGGTGTGGTGTAATGCAGGTTGTAGGGAATGTTGTTTTGTGCCAAATAATAATTTTTGAAGATCGTTTAACTTTGTTATGGGTGGTGAAATGTATATTTTTCAATAATAAATCGCATGGGCGGTGTCTATTTTTAGAGCCAAGGCCACAGAGTTGTATTATCAAGAACTGGCGGGTAGAAAATGTTACTCAAATATTTAAGACCTGGGGTCGAAGTATGCCTTGCAATTAGAGGCCTGTCAGTTTAAACAGTCTTGTGTGCAAAGTTATGGAATCTTTAATTCAGGATAGTTCACTTAAGTATCATTTAGATAATGAGTTACTTAATCTGTCACAGCATGGTTTCCTACCAAGCAGATCATGTGTTACTAACTTACTGAGAGTTTCGTGAAGACGTCTCTTCATCTCTTGATTCCGGATATGGCGTTGATGTCATTTACCTTGACTTTTCGAAGGCCTTTGATAAAATTCCATTAGGTAGGCTGATGGTTAAACTGCGTAGGTTAGGATTTCAGGGCAATTGTGCTGATTGGATAAATTCGTGGCTTCATGGTAGATCTGAAAGGGCTGCTGTCAATTGTAACTTCTCTTCTTAATTTTCATCAATGATATTGATAGTTCTCTTACATCTTGTATAAGTAAGTTTGCAGATGATAATAAGCTTTTTAGGAAGATTAGCATTTTGGAAGATGCCTTACTGCTGCAGAAACATCTGGATAGGTTATTTTCTTGGTCTCTAACTACATTATCTGATGTTCTTACGATAACATTTAATGTTAAGATCATTGTTCAAAAATGTTGCAAAGCAGGCCATAACCCTACACCTTTTGTGTTTAGCTGAATTGCCTCTAAAATGAAGAACATTTAACCTTAGAAATGGCCAACATCATCTTAAGCCATGGAGATATTCCTCGCTTTTTGAGAAAAGGGGGGGAGGGGGGTAGGCGGTTCACTATCTGACGTTATCGAGTCGGTAAACTGTCGTATTTTTTAGGGAAAAATACCCGATCATGTTAATATGATATAATCAAAACCTTTAATAATTCCACTCTTTTGGAGGAATGTGGGTTGTTTTCGTGTTGACATTTAGGTGGTTTTGTATAAACCAACTGGACCGGTTTCTGTTCTTCGCTCTGTTGGCAGAACGTCATCAGTAGTAGCCGTTAAGCTTTGTACGCATAGGCTGCCGGTTTGTCATAAGTATTATAATGCAGCTATAAGCGCATCAAGTAAAATATCGTCATAGCTTTCTTCTGTTTCGTTCGACTCCTGGTCTGGGGTTAACCTTGATTTTACAAGTAAATCTTTCAGATTTGGTGCCCTTTTATAGGCTATAATAGGACGGTCGGGAAACAGACGGGACAGTTGCGGGTCACCTGCAATTAAATTCTAGTGCTTTATTAAAGCTTGCTTTAGGTGCCTTGTCTGGATGTGTGGAGTGTAGATTGTTTTGAAAACGAGTGGTGGTGCTGTTTCGGAAGGGGGGTGGAGGCCACCCCCTTCCGAAAGAAACTTTACTTGTAACACTTGATGTGGTATCCATGTATACAAATACTCCACAAAAGGAAGCATTAGATGCATCCCAAGAAGCTTTTGAAAAAGCGCCGGAAATTGGTACGGGGTTAAAACTATACCCCCCCCCCCCCCCTGCCCTCCGCGCTCTCATCAAACTCGTCCTTGAAAGAAATTGTTTCGAGTTTAATGGCCAATTTTTCCTACAAAAAGTTGGATGCGCTATGGGTAGCCAATCTTCACCTGAAATCTGCGATATTGTCATGCATAGACTTGAAAATAAAATCATACCAACAGATCCCAACATATTAAAATGGCTTCGGTACTTCGGCATGACATTCTACTGCTCCACAAGGGAACGGCACTTGAACTTTCGAGTTTAGTGGCCAAAATGAATGAAATTCATCCATCTCTTAAATTGACGATGGAAGTCTCTGGCGAGGAGATCACGTACCTAGATCTAAAAATCTTCAAGGGTACTAAATTCCAATCTAGAGGCATTCTGGACACGAAAGTCTACACAAAGCCCACTGAAACTTTTCAGTACCTAGATCGTAATTCTGCATACCCTTTAGCCACTTTTAAAGGCTTTATGAAGGGTGAAGTCCTGAGATATGCTAGGCTTTGCAGTAACGAAAATGATTTCATAGAGAAAAAGAACTCCTTTACAGAGAAACTTAGTACGAGAAATTATTCACCAGAAGAGATCAGCGCAGCCACTAACGGCATTGATTACAAACAAAGAATGACTCATCGCTCTGTTGCTAAGAGCAAAACAGCGCCACCACTCGTTTTCAAAACAATCTACACTCCACACATCCAGACAAGGCACCTAAAGCAAGCTTTAATAAAGCACTAGAATTTAATTGCAGGTGACCCGCAACTGTCCCGTCTGTTTCCCGACCGTCCTATTATAGCCTATAAAAGGGCACCAAATCTGAAAGATTTACTTGTAAAATCAAGGTTAACCCCAGACCAGGAGTCGAACGAAACAGAAGAAAGCTATGACGATATTTTACTTGATGCGCTTATAGCTGCATTATAATACTTATGACAAACCGGCAGCCTATGCGTACAAAGCTTAACGGCTACTACTGATGACGTTCTGCCAACAGAGCGAAGAACAGAAACCGGTCCAGTTGGTTTATACAAAACCACCTAAATGTCAACACGAAAACAACCCACATTCCTCCAAAAGAGTGGAATAATTAAAGGTTTTGATTATATCATATTAACATGAACGGGTATTTTTTCCCTAAAAAATACGACAGTTTACCGACTCGATAACGTCAGATAGTGAACCGCCTACCCCCCCCCCCCCCTTTTCTCTTTTCAATGCTTCATGAAACCACAAAGGAAAGAATCATCTTTTGTTGTTTCGACTTCAGTTTAGTGACTGTTGGATTGAAGAGCACATTACTGTGGTTGTGGTAAGAAGCAAGAGCAATCATGTAAGAAAGCTTAAAAAGCTTTCATGTAAGAAAGCGTAAAAATTTTTAAGTACTGATGAATGGCTGGCTACAAGGAAATTGTCATCTTGTTAACTTTCACTGTTGATTTAGAATTTGTAACAGCATAGAGCTAACACTTTAGAAGGGAATAGTTACTCTGTGGTAAAATAGCTCCATAAGGCTATGAGATAAAGCATACTGTGTATATTGTCAAGCAGCTCCGACTGTTGGATATGCACAGGGCTAAAACGGGACCCGTATTATTTTTTTATCTTTTCCTTTTTGTAATAATAAAAAATAAAAATAAAAAAAAAATGGCCCGTAGTCAGCTTTAATTTTTTTTTTTTTTTGTGCGGGGGGGGGGGGGGGGGGGGGGGTGTTGTGGAGGGCGTAAAATATTCTCCTTATATCTGGTGTCGCCTACTGATTTTTCTTTTAGGTGACAATTTTTTTGGTAGAGTTTTGAACCAAAATACCACCCCAGTAGCTGCGGGCTCCTCTATAAGCAATTTCACAAGTCCACCAAGTGCCTTTCATGTAATTCGGTTAGGGTTGGGGGTTCGGAGTTGGGGGTTGGGGGATTGGGAATGAAATTTAAAGTTGCGGATTTCATAGTTTTCCAACTGAATGGGCACGAACAGAATGTTAAATTGCGATTTATTATTTTTTCTATAATCAGGGCATTCTTACGAATGATGGAACAAAAGGGTATCGGGTAAGCGTAGTAAGGAAAGTAGATTATGACAGAAATTCCCGGTAAACTTGAACTACTTCCAGACATTTATTTCAGATTTCAAAATAATCAAACATAGGGTCAGTGAGTTAAACAGCATCCACGCAACTACATGACTTTATTTAAAGAGGAAGTATGGAAGTCATTATGTAGCCTGTAGCAGCGTTATGAAGTCATCTAGAATTATGAAGAATCTTGGAAGCACTCAAATATGCCTATAATGATATTGTCAAAAGGCACGGCGAGAAGAAACAATTATACTCTTGGTTTCCACTCAACCTGTTTAATTTGAAGACTCATTACAGGGGTGTTTTAGCATGAATTTAAACAGTTCTGTTACAAAACCACAGCTTCTGGCTGATTGTGAATAATTGACATCCTTCTTATTGTAAACAACACACTCCTATGATACCTATTTTGTTATTAAAGAGCCGATGAAATGAGCATTAACAGCCGTGTGACCTGATTCTCCCAAGCAATCTAACACCAAAAATAAATGAAAAAAAAAGTCAAAAAATGTCAACCGAGTCAGGAGAAATTACAAAAAGAAAACGGTCACTGGCACACCAAATTCTCCCAAAAGTGAAAGGGCATCGACCTTTGGGATGACGTCATCACAGGAACACATGTTCGATGTCTATTCAGTAAGCAACGATCAGCTGTGCTGAGTACGCACTGTAATCATTAGGTAAACTCGGAGCTAACCATACACATCAAAGTTATGCCTGATCGATGTGTCGTAGGAAATTGTAGTAATACTACGGAGGATGGTGTCACTTTGAATAAGTTTCCTAAAGACGAGAAAACGAAGAGACTTTGGACACGGTTTGTTCAAAACACAAGTTCCGATTTCAAACAGTCAGAATGGAGTGTCATATGCAGTGCACATTTCACTCCGGATTGCTACGATCCATCCGTAGCCATCAAAGAAAGTCTTGGGCATCCGTACCCAATCAAAGAAATATTGCCAGGGAGGTTTCCCCACTATCAAAGGAACACCGAAGACCAAGGAGAGGCCTGAAAGGATACAATCAACCGAGACAGTCGGTCCCGCAGAACCAATACTAACTGTCGTTAGTATCGTACTAACGGTAAGGCTTCTGAAACGTACAGTAAAAACGATGTCAGTATGATTCCAAAGTGAGAAGTAACGTTTCAACTTTCGGTCAGTCGGTTATATGTCGGGATTTTTCATTGCAATAATGCGCGTATAAGATGTTCTGATAATGTAAACAGTAAAAGAGCGACCAGTTACGGTGCAAAACCTTACCAGGCAACATTTTCTCGCCGGGCTGCCCTAGCAGCACCCTCTCCGCCGTCCTCGTGTGCAGGATCACGTACAACCGGCTCTGCTTCTTCAGCCACGGGCTCAAATTGATATGGCAGAATTCCTTGCACAGGCTCTTTATCTTCCCTTTCTTGTACGTCCTCGTACTGAGGAAATTCGTCTTCATCGAAACTTGAAGAAGATCCGGATAAATTTAAGTCGATATCTTCAAAATTTGATAAATTAGGAGGTGCCATCATTCGTTGTCTGCAGGTAATAACGCGTACGTAGTCAATGTGATTATGAGACGAAGAATTCTAGCTTTGGCCTGAGCGTTCCTGAGATGACGTCATTGTGCAGTCGATTTTAGCTTTGGGTTTTTCAACTCAGTGGTGTTTGAGGAAGGGGTTCTACCTGTGAAAAAGTCCCTGGGACCCACCCACACGGGTATTGATCGGCAAAATTTGTTTATTTTGTGTATCTTATATATTTCAGCCATAACATGTGCCGCCTTTGGCACCGTATTTCATAGGCTCTTTAGGATTTAGGCTATAACACTTATTTTAACCAAGCAGAGAAGTAGAGAAGTAGGCGTATTAAGCAGAGAAGTAGGCGTATTAAATACCTTGGGGTATATATAGACGAAAATTTGTCTCTGAAAGAACACATAACTCTTAAAGCACGAACTGCATCACTTAATCTTCATCGAATTCGTATTATTAGAAATTACTTAGATCATGATATTTGTCGCACTGTTGTGCAAGCTCTTGTTATCTCACACTTAGATTACGCTAATGCAATATTAATAGGATTACCGGCATGTGATATAAACATATTACAACGTGTTCAAAATGGTGCCGCCAAATTAGTCCTTCGTGAAAGTAAATTCGCCAACGCTAAGGCCTGTTTAAAATCTTTGCACTGGCTTCCAATTAATCAGCGTATTAAACATTAGGTGCTGTCCTTAGGATTCAAATATCTTCACGGGGACGCTCCGGAGTATTTAAAAAATTTACTGCATGAAGTAAGTAAATCAAACTACAGATTACGATCATGTGACAAAGATTCAACACCCCTGACTGTGCCCTTCACACGGAACTCCACATTTGCTGACAGATATTTTTCCGTGTATGGTCCTAAGTTGTGGAATGCCCTGCAAGACAGCACCAAACGTAGTTCAAGTTTAACAATTTTTAAGGCCAAGTTAAAAACCCACCTATTTAATGAAGCATTTAATACATAGTAGATTTCTATTTTTATGAAAAGCCCCTCAGAAAACCTTTGGTTGTGAAATGCGCTATACTAAGTGTTATTTACAATTACAATTACAGTCCCTACTAAAGTGCAACTTAAATTTTCCTGTTTCAACTGCAGTAAGACATGTCACTTTTTATTGAGTCATTGATAGACCCAAAGGTATACGTGGCCGGGTGAATTTTCTGACACCTAAGAAGATAAAGGTTAACTTATGGAATACATATGTTCCATTAGGCCTACTCTATTGACTGGGTGACTCAAACTCCCCGACATACCATGCACTCGCTTCTTACGCAGATGTACTTAATACAAAAAGTAGATGGGAACAATTCCATGAACACTACATCAAGTAATGGGGTTTCTGCAAGGATTGCTAGAAGGGACTGCATTGACGATCCATGACAGTTAAGATATTACGGTAAATTGCGACCGTAAAATTGCGATCACGACTGTAAAATCGAGATTTTGACCCTGGAAAATAGAGGAAACGCACTTTTCGTCTATTTGATTTATGTTTTATGAGTCATCAAAGAGTTGATACAGTATGCTGTTAAGAAAGTTATTTTGAGGAATAATCTCCAAAATGTAACCAAGCAAACTTTGCAAAAAAGAGGGTAAGGTTCATACATGCATTTCGAAAAACTTCTGCGGCGGCATAGCAAACCCATAGCCTCGGGGTCTATGGACAAGGGACAGCAAAGATGCATCAAACCAAGTAGAAGTTTCTCTGGTTAAAGTTGATGAAAGTTCAAGGGAAAAAGACATTTTTACCAGAGAAAATTCTACTTGTAATAGTTTCAAACATTCCTCCGCAATAGTTTATACGGTTGACAACTTGTCACGTTGGTGAACTGATTTGTAGCAGCTGCTTTTTGAGAGGTTTCTTTGAATGCTTTGTGGTTGGGAAGTAACTAGTTTAACTCTTCCAGTGCAAGAATGATGTATTTTATAGGTAGTGTGACATGAAAAGGACAACGTTGGGTAATGGATATACAAAGCATTGAAAACCATGAAAATAGCCACTATTTCCATCAAAATCCATCAAAAATTGATTATTTTACAGGGCAATTTCTGATTTGCACTTAATAATTAATAAATATGAGCTCAATATGCAAATTTTGTGATGTCGTTGGAGGGACATACCATATTGGGCAAACTTCTGCTTGACCCATTTATGTGATCCTCATATTCAGCAGGCTCCTAAGAATAGCAGAATCTAGAGCAGGCAAAACACTGCAGTACTACTAAAACCACAAGTGGTAGCGCTTCAGTGACTTCTGTTTACCCAAGCGACAAAATATCTAGGTTTGTGGTTTGGGACCTGGTTGGTGCGCACCGACCAGGTCCCGCACAAGTTTGTAGTTAAATATTCTGTAATGGGACACTCGGACAGGCCCACTTCGTTAAATTTTTACAATAACTAACGCTTCGTTAAACTTCTAAAATAAACCACACTAGCTGCCACCAGAATGTAGGCGCAAATCCGCTGCCACCCGAATGTAGCGTAGCCGGAACGGGTTGCAAAATGAGCAAGGCTGGTGAGTTCGGGAAGGAAGTGGAGGTGACCGTAGAGACGGTAGAGAAGAACATATCAAAGTCGATTGATTTAAGTTTGAGCCAGATAACGTATATATTGACCGATATCAAAACATGTAACTTAGTACATCCACATATAGCTTCCACTCCGAACGACAACCACACCAAGACTGACTAACACAAGAAAAAAAAGTAATTCTGACAAACAAGACAACGAAAGAGACTTACGTAATATGACACAACTAATTACCCTAACAGAGACAACGGAATTCCCAAAATCTTACATAACATTAACCTTTGAACTCTTACACTTTTACTTAATCCCTGGTCAGTGTGAAACTCTTGTCCAGCTTGGTACACTACAGATAAACTCCCAGTGCTCAGTTTAAAATCTTTTCTACTTTTTTTTCAAGGTAAAATGTTTCCAAAAGTAGTCTCTGAAGTTTTTAAGCAGAGGAGTTTCGGATGATGTAGCTTTGGGAAGGAAAATAATAACTGAGGAACGGAAAACGTAGTCTAAACTGTACACTCTAAAAAATAATTACCCAACCTGGGCAAAAAAAAAAATACCCAACCGTTGGTTCCGTATGCCACCTAACCGGAATTGGGTAAAAACTTCCCAACTTGGTTTGTTAGGCTGTTTACTCATTAGTTGGGCAAAAAAATTACCCAACCATTTCACCCAACTAATTTTACCCAATAAATGGTTAAAATTTGAACCCGACACATTTGCCCAACAGCTGTACTGTCGGGTGCTTGTTTTGATTTTCATATATAATTATGTGATTTGGGCAAGAAGGAGATTTAGAAGTTAAACAAAGTTCCATAGAACTTACACCGTTTGCCCTTTAAGAATGGTTGGGACACCAGTGGCAATGCACGTGGTTAATAACCAGTGAAGTGCGTAGTTTGAAGTAAAAATCCCAATCCTGCACTTTGTATTTCTGACTCCCATTGATTACGTAGAAGTGATTTTTTTCTTTACGACCTTTGCTCCTCAAAAAATTTCGTCCGGATTTTTACTGCTGTTCTACCGCTAGCTTTTTATTTACCAAATACAATCTTATTCAACCATGAGATCTTAATTAACCACTTTTATTAAAATAATTATCCGTAAACCGTAACTGATCTTTTATGAATCATCTGATTAGTCATTTACATTTTACCCAAATGTTGGGAACTTTAAAAATTGCCCAACACCTTTTCCCAACACTGGGATTTTACCCAACCTTAATTTATCCAACAAGTACGGGTAGATTGTTTCCCCATTTTGGGGCAATAATTTTTTCCCCATTTTTTGGGCAATAATTTGCTCATGTTGAGCACTTTGGATCTTGCCCAACGATTTTTACCCAAGTATTTTTAGAGTGTAAGGAATTTCCAAAACCCTCCTTCTCCACCTTTTTCAAATGAGTGTTGCAAAGTAATGATATCCTTACTTCACCGAAGTTTTTTTCGCCGAATGTAAGAGGAAATCGATCTTGGTTTCC
>CM074191.1:16595948-16682067 GCA_037179385.1 Holothuria scabra
TTCACAATTTTTTGGAAATATTTCATTTAGCTTGCCAGCCATTTTGTTGTTTTTTCGCCATCTTGGTTAACCTGAATAACACCAAAAAGTCCCAAAAGTTAATTCTGGAATACTTGTCAAAAAATATAACTAAATTTTAAAATTCGATCCTTCAAAATATTTTTAAGAATATTTTCTTTATTTTTATCTAATACAAAATATTCAAAATGTTTGCCTCCATTTTGTTTTTGGCAACCATTTTGAACGGGCGAGACCCAAAATATTTACAAATGCCACTCGATTTCTTGTTCATCGGACCGTAACGTTTCCAAAAAATATTGCTACGGAGAGTTGTAGGGTTCCCTGTGAGATGCCTGTGGGCCATAGCCTATAATGACCACTCCAGATGGCACTTACCTCAATCTCCTGCCCAGTTTGAAGCTATTAGTACTGATATTCCTTGTATTGTTTTGCACCTTTTTAGGTATTAAGAAGGGACAGGGGTATCGATATGGACATGTAGGTATGCAATAAATAAATTTGCTATAACAAGGAATGCTTGAATAGATATAAAAATGATTTTGAGATGGTGTAAAGCTTGTAACTCTCATAAACCATGAATAGATTGTCATTTCCGGGTTAGAAAACTATGTTTTTCTAACAGATTTTTTACTAGTTAACATTTCGTTCGACGCTGGTGCTTCCTAAGTACAAACCCTGGAACATTAGTAGCCTAAAATTGTCTGAAGACATGTAATATAATCATTTCAGGTCAAACTAGGACAAATGAATCGATTTACTGTACCCAATTACATTTTAAAATAGCATAGTCAAGATTTAGGTCAAAGGTCAAATTTCGTACCCTTTTGGCTTTTAATGACCTCAAAAGTCACGTGATTCTCAAAATTTGTATATCAACTAAAAGACAATTTCTTTTCAAGTATTTTTAAGGGGTAGTTTGCAACTCTCGAGTTTGTAGATGAAAAATAATAGCCATTTTACTTTCCCCTACCCCTTAAAGTTTTGATTTTTCAGCACCCTGACTCTTGGGAGATATACCGCTATATTTCCCCAACCCACCCGAAGATACCCATATACCTGAATTTTTCTGTTTATATACATGTCAGAGAATCGAAAAAACATGGTGGCATTAATGACCATTCCAGGTGGCACTTGCTTTAATCTGAAGCCGGGCTAATGGGGCAAACGCCGCTCACTGCATCAATGTTGGGGTTTCAGGACACCTTGGACTGCCGCAACACTGAATGGGGAGTAGGGATGGTGATCCATTCTTGCTTGTTTTTTAGACTGGATGGATGTTGAAGAAAAATGGTGGTATTTGAGAACATGTGGAAGCATACTTTAATACGAATAGCTGCTGTGGGTTATATCTCCTATTGTTCGGACAAACTTGGTCAGACTACTGACTTCCGAGTGATTTCACCCGACTTGCTGATTTCACCCGGCAACATTCATGAAGTTCATGGGGCCATGCTTACGACCCATATGCCACGGCTCTCGTTTATTGCTCTGCAGCACCTCAACGGTTATCTTTTCATGGGAAAGTGAAGTTTATAGAGTCAATTTACCTCTTGTTCGATCACATGCGTCTGCTGCATATCATCACAGTTCTCGACCGTCACCAGCAGTGGTCTCATCGGTCCCCACTGCTGATTCATCAGGGTAAGGTACGGGGTTGTTGGTTAATGTTATATTGTTATATTATGGGTAGGGATAGGGTCTAGTTTAGGAAGTGCGGTTATTTGTTAGAGCACGGGGTCCCCCTTAAAACCTAGGGACAGACCAATAAGATGGGGACCAATGAGACAAGGGCCGGTACTGGTTAGATGGAACTATAGATTACTTGCTCTTATATTTGGCACTCTGGCGCACAATGGATTTCAATGCCCATTTCACGAATATGTATTGAATAAGAACCCCTCTGCTACATCCAAACCTATTTTTTTAAACCCAATCGGCTCAATCAAACTAGCCATTTCTTCAACAAAAACAGACCGATTCCACAATTCAAGGGTCAAGGGCTTCGATAGGTACTTGATTACAAGACTACAAGTACAACTTGTCTCATTTCTTTCATTGATTTAATTACAATATTTTCACATAATCTGGATTTAGACGTTCTTTCGTATTAATGCAATATCTTACTTCCAAAATGCCTTAAAAGGAAAATTTTCAAAGCCGATAAGTTGGGTAGGAGGCACACTTTGCAAGGGAGTGGTAACCACGTCGTAATGTTGACTGCATCTTCTACACTCTAAAAATTATTTAAACGATTTTGTTTAAAAATTAGGATACTCACGAAGATGAGTATTTCTACTCGAAATAAGTGAGTACTTCAACTCAATTTGTGTAAAATTTTGCACAAATTCAGCAATTTGTGTAAAATTTTGCACAAATTCAGTTGAAGTACTCACTTATTTCGAGTAGAATACTCATCTTCGTGAGTATCCTAATTTTTAAATGAAATCGTTTAAATATTTTTAGAGTGTAACTTTCGGGTAAATTGCAGTATATCTAATTTCCAATTCGATGGTAAGTTGTTGCATTCCAAAAGGTTGCTATGTTTCAAACCTGCTCTGCTGAACATTTTGACAGTCCCCACTAAGTAGTCATTCGCTGATTCAACTTGACACGAAACTCAATAATTTATTTTGAGTGATCCGTAGTTTCCGGACGTAACATGTTTCAAAGTATTTTAGAAATTGACAAGCCAATGGTGCCTGAGACACCATTATATCATCTTTTCACAAAGTTGTAATATAATTTATACTCGGGAAGGAAATAATTCTAAAATAAATTGTAAAACAAGTTTTCAGAAACGAATGACATATAAAATATGTCTTCATGCAAGACAGACGATACTAAATATATTTTACGGAAAAATGAATGATTTGCTAGTTCATTGAACTTTCTTGCTTTCTTGGGTTATACGCTTAGCTTGAGGGCACCAATGAACACCACTGTTCTACGAAGCCCCTTTATGTAAAAAAGCAGTAGAAAATAGCATTTAAAAGTGGAAGCGTGGGAACAAGTTTAAGTGCAATGTGGAAACAAGTTTTACATAAAAACCAAAATAGACGCACTGACATACCCTAGCAGCACGGGGCACATGGCAGTTGAGGAGCTAGGGGCTTTGGTTAGGAAAAAGCTTGAGTTTTACAGCTCAGCTTCTACCCGATTGGAATTTTGGTCGGGGGGGGGGGGGAAGAATGGCCTCTAGAAGTGTGTTAAATCAAGGAGGGGGGGGGGATGGATGGTCTCGATGATCATATGTGTACTCCGTCACTGCACGTGGACGCATGTGTCCTCAGAAATGATCCAATCAAAAGGAATGACTGTGAAAGTTAAAAGAATTAATTTCTTTATAAAAAGTCAGAACTAGAACTTCCAGACTAATTCTGTCTAAGTACAAAGTCTGCTATCACTTGGCTTCAGCTGCCCTCTTTGGAAAAGGAAAACGCTGTCAAAAGTTGGAGGGGTAACCAGCTGTCCTCAAACCCCTCCTTCAGACGGGAAGGACTTCTGGAATGAGTTCTCATAAATAAATAGGGGTTATTCTGTTAGAGACGTATCCCCTGCATGGTGTCAAAAATCTTCATGAAAATACACTGTTCTAACTTCATCAATTTTAGCACATTCGGTATAGGGCACAGGAAAACGAAATTACAAGCTAGGGCTACCGGGTCGGAGTAGAGAATTTAGGAAATAATCGGAATAAGGAAAAAAAAATCTGATGCCCCTCGTCATCATGACAAAATCCTAAATTGCTTTTAGAGGCAAAGATAACATAAATTCCTCCATGTTGTAAAGATTTGCATGACTTTGTATTCTTAGCTGTAAAATAGGAGGTTCCCTTTTTCAATCTTTAGAAAACTTTTAACTGCTTTTTATTATATTGAAGGACATCATACGTTTAGCCTATTTCCAATTCGAAATTTAGGAGGACTTCAGAGAGGAAGAATTCCACCAGTCTGTAGAGAGGGATGGTCTCTTTAACTGTTATGATATGAAGGAACAAACAAAAATAATTATGTAGGTGAAATGTTGGGAGGAAACGTTGTACAGGTATTAAGGAATATGGTGAAAATGGGCTTTTGACCCCAGCAAAATAACCGACTGTGATAGAAAATGAGCAAAATAAAAATAGTTTAACAAACATAATGTCTGTCCAAGAGTATAAACTCTTCTTCAACATCCGGCATGACGTGTTACTGTCTGAAGTTCATTTCATAGTGATCCATCTAGGTGCTTTAACCACTGAAGGAAGTCCACGTCACCAGAAGTGAGTGACAACTGCTCATGCGCGCTTAAAGATATCAATTATAATATCCTGGATGTTATTGGAGGGAATGCCGAATCTTAAAGTTCGACTAACCTTAGCTAGGTAAGGCTGTTGTAGGAAACGGAATCCATCTTAAACTTTGTATGAAAAAGTAAATATTCAATAAAAAAATTAATTTACCCAACATATGTTTTTAATTCTTATGTGGTATTTTCCTGTGCCCCCATACTAGGATATGTATTATCCTTTTTATAGTCAACATCTTTCTGGGAGGGATAATAGAGAAGGCAATCAAAGTCTAACATAATTCAAACATTGCAAGAAAATTAATCGAAATGGAATTATGTTCTTCGGTAGGGACATCATTTACGCCGGTGAAAATGCCTCAATAAAATACATTTCAAAGGAAGCTCCAATGAAACCTCATCTTAATCAACAGCGGAACCAATCAGGGACATGCGTACTTCAATTTTTATCTCCCTCTCAACCAATCAGCAATATCCACGTGCTGACAGAGTTTAAAAAGGTATAACTCAAGTCTGGAAAATGAAAAACTAAATGGGTGAAGACCAACTGGTGGGTACCAGTAGTCTACCATGATCGGCTGAACAGTGGGTCTCTTTGTTTGTACTGTTGTTACGTTACCATCTAACACAGGTCTCCGCTTCACAACGGGAAGTTGAAAAAGAAACTAATGTCCTTTTTAAACTTTTTAAAATTTACTATAACGGAGAAGAGAGAAACCATAAAAGAGGTTTTCTGATAACACAAATGCTGGATACGTTAACCAAATCGAGTAAATCGAACTAAAATTCTGCTATGTATGTAATTTTCAAAACAGGAGATTGCATTACCAATTATCTAACCACGAGTTATGATAATGCTATCTATGTTGTTTTAAATTGATTACATTTTCCACTTTAAACTGGAACTTTACCTAGACAGTACAATAAGGCAACACCAAACGCTTTGTCAATCAGAAAATTATTGGCGCTGTTGGCTAGGTTGATGGTAAATATTGAGGGAAGACCCTCTTTAAAAGCCCGACCGGAACGACACCGAACAGAAATGTGATCAAACAGTTGACAGTATACGAAAACATCATGGATGATTCTGAACCAAGTGTTTTCAGAAATTTGATAAGGTTACAAATTAGTAACTCTCTGATCAGATTTGATTCAAATTAAGCAAATTAAATAGATCTTGTTAAGAGTGCGTATCAACAAGGAACAAGGTTCGTGGGATAGTTGAACGATAAAGTTACGGAGACAACTGGGCGTGTACTTGAAGCTTATTCAGTAATACTATCAACACAACTGCTATAGTTGAATAGAGACTGCCATAAAAATCGCTGAGCATGGCTGACTCTTTTTTAGTGTTTTTGATCTATACTTAAAATACCATTTTGCAGTCTTTCAATTTCTTTTCGCTAAAAACAGTCATGTTTTGGCGACATAAATGGATCATGTTGGAATTTGCATTCTGTGCCGTTATCTAAACATATGCTGGACAATGCTGTTACCACTTTTATTATTTAATCTCATAAGTTAATTTAAGCAAAGTTGCGATATACGTATGACAGTAGTTAGTTTTGCAGTAAGAATTGAATTAATCTTTGGCTAAAATAGGAAATTTTCTTAGAGAAGAAAGTAATATATTGCCAAAATATTCTGCACATAACCATTTGGTAAATTATCTGGTAATCCTGGAACCTCTTGGTTGATACACACACGCACAAAATAATCATATACTTCGAACTTAAGGGGAGATATTTGAGTTCCAAAGGGATTCATAGGTCCAATAAGTACTCACCAATCCTATGACGACACACACAACCACTGCCTTTAATATTTGACGCGAAATCCCCATGACGCTGTTACAAGTTCTTTTCCTCCTTTCGCTGTCACACCTTCGAATATCAGGAACAAAGTGACACGGCGGAGTTTACCTTGTTCTCAGGCAAGATCTTGACTAGCCTGCGTTGACGTCAGTGGGTCACGTGATAAATATAATAACAGTTATTTTAAGATGCTATATTAACTAATTGTTTTGATGGCAAACTTTTTTATCCTAAAACGAATTCATATGATACAACTTTGTTTAGATTGCAAATAGAGGAGATAGCGAGATTTATTTTCATAAGTGGAAAAAATAATTTTAAGATTTGGGAGATACAAGACCCCTCCTGAGAATTTGTAAGAAGGCGCACGAGATGGCGAATATTACTAAATGTGGGGTTTTGCTTCAGATTTAATAAAAATAACAAGACGGATGCACATAGTCAATAAGGTGAGTGTTCCTTAATTGACATTGACTCTTAAAAGATCACAATTGCACTTCCAGAGTGTGGGGAAGCTTTCTTAAGAAAAATAAAGCAAAAAATTAAGGTTTTGTGCTACCTTTGTCTTGAAAGGGAACTAGGTGGACCTCCCATAGCAGGGCTCAACTCTCACTTGAATTTTTTTGAACCTACTTTGTGAGCAAGAATAGATGTTTATTCCCAAACAAGGTTATACTGAAAACTTAACTAGTGCGGTTGGGGAAGGCTTTTTTGTCCTTTTAGTAGAAAATCTGTGACATCTATTAAAGTTATAAAGTAACGGTATTCTTTCAAAGTACTCCAAAAGTTAACTGTAAATGTTGGAACCAAATGATGCTCTGTTAACTCCGACGTCACATTGATGTGTAAACATTATTGAGTTTACTATCATACCAGTTCTTAACTCAAAGTAACTTAATTCCTCACTAGTCGTAGTTTCGTCTTTAAAGCAGTATTTCATGTTATTTGGTCTATTCTATTGTATACGTCTCACGTATGAACGCTCCAATCCAATGATAAAGTTTCATGTTACTAAACGCTTTTTGCCTTTGTTTAAACAACTGATCGCGGCAAATAAATAGAGTCAAATCGTAGGTTGCTGATATGAGGAAGTGAATGCAGCATCTTTGCTACAACAAACGGCAGACAAAGGAAATATCAATGCAAAAATGAAACTATCAACGATTCAATTTGAATCTTTTACTGACAATTTCATTGTAGTAGCTTCCTTTTCCTTATTAAATTGCAAATGGCTCGAGCCGATCTTCTTAAATTTTCGTATCGAGGAAATGAGGCGTTAAAGTCGATTGGTTATAATTGATTTATTTTTAAAGACTGGTCAATTTATAAAGTTTTTAGACAGAGACACAAAATGTTAGGATAGGTGTTGCTAGTTATGTGCACCAAGTGTGAATAAACCATATTGTAACCAACCTTGCAAAGGTATAAAGCAAAAGGTCCAATATCATGCATTTGTTGACGGGCAGAAACTTTTTGTTGTTAAGATGTGTAATTTGATGTTGGTGAAGCTTCTGGGATTGTATTCTCACATAAAATTGAATTAACATAAGTAAATGTATCTAAAATTAGCAACGAATGCAACTTGCTGCAAGTTGGGGTTAAGTAGGTTATGTGAGGGGGAAAAAGGGATAATGTGATTTCGACTATCATACCGTGACCTTGCGTCTTGATAGTGCACCAAAGATACCCGAGTAGATCAAAGGCGGTATGTGAGTTTGTTAGATGATCTGTTCCATCAATTGATCTATGCTTTCATTGTGTTCAAACAGCATGAGAAGCAATACCTACTTGATAGCTTGTTAGATACCGCAAATGTTACGGAACTATTTGTGTTTTTTTAGACATATCTGTCGCTGGTCATGTGATCATATATGAAACCTGAATGCATCGAGAGTGTATGTAAAATGCTTCATGTCCTCTCGGATGGGATAAGATGTAATCAGGCAGAGGTAATATGTTTTAAAAAGTAAGCAAGGAAAGTTTCATCATGAAGAAACGCGTTAATTTTTGTCACTCTTTGATTTGATTTCACCTGCATGATGAAAAGGTCCCTCTTATTTTTTGTTACATTCTTCCTCTCTGCCTGATTAATTCTTATCGCTTCAGGAAAGAAAAGAAACCCACTACATGCAGACTTGATTAAGTCAAGTTTCATATCTGATTTATTGATTGACAGTAAAAGATGTGTTTCAGTACACAAAAGTTACGTATAATTTGGGGTTAGCTAACAGGTCAGTCAGCATGTGTTAATTGCTTTTCACGCAGTGTGAACACAATGAAAACATAGCTCATTTGAGGTCACAGATCCTGTAACGAACTCAAATATTAGTTACACCCCACACCGCCTTTGATGTACTGGGGTGACTGTCTATGTTGCTTTTCAAGAAGCGACGTCACAGCATTCGTGTCAGTCCTGTATTGACCCCAAATTTTCAGGTGTGAGGATCATCCACTGACACAGTTTTCTTCATGTGTGTTTTCATACCTTTGACACAAAACCTTACTTGTGTTGACCTGTTGGGGATACCAACACGAAAGCACATTTTTTGACAGACCAGTCACAAATTGACCAAAACGTCATACGCCTTTATTTTCTATCGTCATGTTCATATGTAAAACATCCTCAGAAAAGTATAAAAGATGACAATTGGATATTACATTTAACATTGTTTCAAAGTTACTTCGAATAAAATAATTTTAAACGAAAAGCTACAGTGGCCTTACCATGTGTACCCGGTCATTTGGTATTTGGGATATTTTCAAGTGACCTAATACTTGCACGAAGTGTTCACTTTTATTGTGTGTTGAAGCTTTGTCACGGTTGAAATATTTATGAAACATAATTTTATTATAAGAGTCAAAAATGTGGATAGGTCACAGAGAATGCAAATTTCACGACAATCACGGCAATACCTAGGTATTAAGAAACACTATTAATACTCGCACCCTACTTTTAACGGTTGCCCAGTGTTGTTTACAGCAGGAGAACCATATGCTATTGCTGAAAATTGTGTATTCATTGTACTGTAGGCTATTTCATGTACTTTACAGCAATTTTGGGAGGAAAAATGGTCTCATAGTATTTACAAATGATATCAACGTAATGGAATAAATCAAGGATGGTAGAAAACATGAATAGGTTATTGGAAAATGGATTCTTATAAATCTGTATTAAGTTGCAGGAATGTTAATCGCTTGACGTTATTAATATAGCCCCCCACCACATGATATGAACAAATGTCAAGACATTTCACCTGAGATTATGTCATTAGTTACAAAGCTTAAACTATAAAGGATTTTTTAATTGTAAATTGTCAAGTTGAATGAAATCATCAGTTACAAATGTCAGTTATTTTCTCTAATAGAACATTTAAAGGTTTTTAAAATTGTAGTCCCTTTTGCGAAGGTATTGTTATCGATTAAGAATAAATTAGTGAACTGTAGATATTACGAAAAGCTTAAAACACTGATTTGATAGTTGTAGCCATCATTCAAAGCCATTTAATCTCTTACTCCTTGGTTACCCGTCTGGCGTCCTCCTAGTTCCCTCCTTGATTCCGTCGTTCCCCCTCATCAATGTTCCATGCCTACCTTAGTGGTCGTAAGGAAGAGTCAGCTGGTTAATACTGCAAATCTAAGGACAACATTAACCACATTGTGCTCGTAGAAATATCGAAATGTGTCGCTAATGCACATGTACCTATCTATATCTATAGATTAGGGAGTGACCCATGAATGCCCTTTGGGATTCAATCTGCGTCATACATGTAGTTACTATGGCACGATGTCCTCAACTGAACGCTCTACATTCATGGCCCTATTGTTCAGTCCGACACTGAATACTAAACTGATGTCTTGATAAAATCAAGAGATATATTACATTAGCTAATATTTTTGTCACTTTTTCCAAGGTATAACGCCCTGAAAACGAGATGAAATACTTGTTTATGTTGTTGTCAATCTCCTAAGATGATGATTTTCTACAAATCTGCCAGTTGTGTTTAAAACCACAACAAAAACTGATTACAGTACTTTTAAATTGAGTACTTATCAAACATGGGAACATTGTACGAATGAATTTTATTGAAGAGGTTTTGAAAACCGCAGATTATAATGGCAGTATAAGGGCAGTACGAAAGCAAGATCTATTTGTTAGTTTATTTGGATACGTGTCAAGGGTCGGCCTACTCATTATAAGTAAACCTGTAGTGAAATTGCATTAAAAGTGCAAAAATGGATTCTCTATATGTCAATAGCTAAAAAAGTCACATTCAAAGCTAAAGATGTCATTTCAACACAAAATGAACTTGAGTTCAACTATGAACTTAAAACCATTTTTGTCAACAACTCTCCGTTATCAGAGTGTGATGCTTATAGAAGGCATCTAGACTTTACCACCTTTCCCCTTGTCCTATATTTCCAAGTCAAGACCAACAAAACGGACAAAAACGTGAAACAAGGTATACTCGATCAAAGTGAGAAAGTAATAAAACCACTGTTATCATGTTAATTTTAAGCAATTGTTCACTGAAAAAGTGAATCATTATCAGAGTGTGGTGTTAAAAAGGCATTTGAACTTCACAAAAATTCCTGGTCCAATCTTATAAAAGTGAACACAACAGGCAAAAGTAAAGCAAAGCCTATATTTTTAATGTGGAAAAGTGGTAAATCACTGCTTGCTTGAAGTTTACATTGAGCCACATACTCATTTTAATTGTAATTTTATTTGCTGATATGTCAAAAAGTACTTTTACTAATTTGTAGAAATTAGAAGAAAAAGGGAAATTTGCGAACGGCACGTACAAACGTACTAAAGTGTACTTCATTCAAGCATCATCAAACACCAATGTGTTATTAATTTCAAATGTAGAAAATTTATGTCGGAACTAGAAAGGTGAATTTATTTTTATGTTATTGCGCTGTTATTGAAAAAAAAAAAAAACGTGCCAAAGTAATTTTCTACATCGCACATTTCCTACAAAACAAAAGATTAAATTTATTTTTTAACTCTTCTGGTTTCTATGAAGTCTTAGAAAAGGTTATGTTTTTCAAATGGACAGTATCTATTTTTTCTAATACATCAAAAGATGAATTATGGCTAGTTTCCTACATGATGTTGAAAACTTCGTTTATAGTCAGGATAGAGATGCAAATTATGTCACATGACAGAATTGCAAGTTTAATAATTGAAAGCGACAACGAAACCAACAAAGGCAGGAAGCGAGATAAGGCATCGAAAGGGGCCAGAATCTCGCCTCGATGGAGAAAACTTTCCAGAGGCTAAGTCAACACAACTGTAATAGGGTGCGAAAAAATTTAAGGTGGGCTTAACCCCCCTGGGCCCTGAGCCTTCATAAACTTACATAAAACAATACACACAAGTAATCTGTGCTTCAGATGGACACTCGTTTTTTTTTTTGGAAATGTGGATTTAATTGTGTAATATTTTTTGTGAAATCAAATGGCTATTGTTTGCTCCAAAAATTATTTTTCTTGATGGCAAAACATAGAGTCTATTGCCCACTTAACAAAGCACAATAACACATATTAGTTTCATGTCCACTTAGATGTTTTGAAGCATTTTTGCATTCTGTTGTTAACATCTCATTTCTAAGAAAAGAGTTTAATAGTTGCAATCATTTGAAGTAAGACTTTGAATGAATAAAATATCATGAGATAATGGTGACATTTTTTATAGTTGATTATTAAGTTCCAACAACTTTTGAATGGCTTTGCCTGAAAAAGTATGCATGGCAATGACTCTTTGAACAGCTCTACTTGGAGAAGTTTTTGTCTACGAAGATGGAATGTGGTCGCCTTTAACCAAGTATAATTTGAAACATATGTGCGTCATTGTTTAGATTTCTGTTGACGGACATTTAAAATACTCTCAGTGGAGTTTGAACAGTAGGTCGCACACTCACTGGAACTCGTCTAGTGTACTTAAGTCCAACTATCCCAAAGAATCCCCATAAACAGCGACCCATTACAGAGTGCAGCCATTTTGAAAAACAGAAACTTATTATCAAGAAGCCTTTGTCATTTGAAACTGTTTCCCACATTGCAAGAATGAAAATGCAACCTCTTTACCACAGCTGCTGGACTTGAATCTGTTCTGGTACAAAACTGTAAATCCTCCTACTAGTTCGTATTTTACTAATATCAACTGCGTTTTAGTAAAATATATTTGTTGTTCATAAATGTAGCGAACACGGTCTACTTACAAACATATTCATCTTTGTTCCATGAAGAACATGGTTTGCATGCCTGTCCCCATTTCATTGTTAACATTTTCAATTCCTTGCTAAAGTAATGATGAGAGACAATAACTACCCCGCCTCAACCATTAGAAAAATTAAACCGCTAGTCAAATGAAATAACACAACAAAAAGTTGACCTTGGAGAACTACAATTTTACATTCTTTGTAACACTGGTTTATCTAAATGTTTTGTACATAAGCCAACGTGATTTTCGTTGGCTACTTTAATGGTGTTACATGGTCTAACAATTTGAATGGAAACGTATACAAATCAAACTTACAATGAAAATGAATGGAACCATTTAGGACCCTTCCACTTCCTTAGAATATCATAACATTTCCTTTACAAAGTCAAATATTGAACGATTTTCAGTATACTTCTTGGTTTTCGAGAAGAAAGGATTTCTTTGAAAAATACGAAAACCGAGAAAACGGTCTTTTTATTTCGAATATAAGAACCATTTGGAACGTTCTACCAATAGGGAACGTTTTATGATACGATTCATATTTGTTGGATGTTTTGACAATGGTTTCATTCTTTTAATTGAGAATTAATGAAATCTTTTTTTTACATCTCTTTAGTCCTCCAAACATGGTGAACTATTCCATCATCAAACCATATTGACGTGTTTCTAAATTTCACCAAAGCAAAATGCACATGCTGGATATTTCCCTTCGTTAAAGATAATAAGCTATAAGAACTTGGTATCAGTTAAAATAAGTAACTGCTTCATCATATTTCCCCATCTCTACTATTCAATACAAGAAAAGTTAACGTAATTTATTTCAAGCCTTGAGAAGAGCAATTGATCATATCAATCGCTGTTATGTAGAGTGTTTTATGCAGATGTGTCGTTCGATATTTCTTTTCGTAACCTTTCGAATAGTTTAGTTTTACCTGCCACTTAAAAATGATAATTTATTACCCTGGACTCTCTCAATGCTATTACAAGACTTAAAGGGGTTTAACCATCCCGTGGTGCAAGAACTGTAGAATTTAACTATATTTACAAATTTCATAGCAATTTTGAAAAACAAATTGAAAACGAATCCCTCTGTGCCACTTGACACGCACCAAGGTGGTAAAAGTTTGTTTGGCCATTTAACTTCCAATCAAAAAGACGTATGTATAAAAACGTCATATAATTATTCAGTGATACGTTGTGGTGTATAGTGTGCAATGTAAAACAGCTGGCTCGTGTGGGAAGTTTAAACAGACATGTCACATACTCTGAGATGAACTTTGTGGAACGTGGAGTGAGGAATTACTTTTGAATTTGTGGTAACGCTTAAAATTGGTCATCAGTTTGTTTGATTGGATGCCAAATGCCACTCATTCATGTGTTGTTTTAGCGTAAATCCCATTTCAATTATATGTTATAGTTTGAAGAATCTATGGAGTTGTACTCCCGCTACAAATTTCAATTAAACCAAGCTGTCCAATCCAGTTGAGCAGTTGAGCAGTTGCTCTAAACTGGTTTTGTCCCAAAATTGAACCGACTCGGGTAAACAAAATTATCACAGGTGTAAACTGGGTGAAACATTCAACCCCAAAATGAATTCCTTACTATACATTTCTCACTAGGTCATCAACCTCGTTAACACTATGTTACAAGATTCAAGTTAAAGTTAAGCCTGGGATTCCTAAATTAACTGAACATCTATATACACTATTTCTTATACATACCCACAGGTGAGAGTAAACAAGCATTTGAGTAACGATTATTTTGTTGCCTGAAAATGTTACAAAACTCAATTTAAAATGAAAGTTGTTTCAATCTCACTAGTGTCAAGTTGCAAGGTCAAAATGAACACTTCGGGAACATTTTAGTTGGTTTTAAAAAATGGTTTTGAATGTTTCCTGCCTGTAGAAAAAAAAAAAAAAAAACTTTTGAAAGTCTGCTGTTGTGTTTAAACAGTAATATCATTTAGCCATGACTGCTCAACTCGTTCTAGATTGCAAGGTAGCAGCTAATTTAGTTAAATCAAAATCGTATTGTGTTAACTTCAACAGTTCTGTTAAAACAATGGATGAAGCTTGCGTTTATCGGTAAACATACATAAGATTTCCCGAAAAGTGGCCCTTACGTAGCAGCCTATGCCAATGAGATGTCAAATTTTAGTAGATGGCAAATGTGTTACTTCGTATGTCCATTGCACTCAACTGAGCCATTCTTAAATTAAATTCGTAGTACAACCATCAACATGAATTGGGACGACGTTTTGACTTTTCCGAGGCTGACTTGAAAGGTATACAACAAAATCATTCGGGAATGTTCACATCAAAATGAGTCTTGCTTTGCTATCCGGCTGATTCGCACTGTTTAACAAGGTCTTTCTTCGTTGGCTGCCGTGGTTGTATTGCACCCATTGTATTCTTTGTAAAGGTAAGGGGCTAGCTAAGAAATTACGGCTGTCGTTAGTCAGTTATGAAATAGTGTGTTAAACAGTGCGCATCGTCACTCGTTATCCAGTGCAGTAGTGCGGTCATCATGGGCGTCTATAAGAAATATTTCGTTTACCTTTAAGGTCATCTTACGTAGCTTAAACAAAAAATATTGCTTTTAAACACTGTAAATCGATCGAGCAGCGTACACAGTAGTGCAGCCCAAGTACTTGGTTACAGGTGTTGATCAAAATTTCTCATGAAATATGAATATTCATCAAGAAGCAACTTATAATGCGTTGTTTTAAAGACACTGCCTTATCATCTCTTTAAAGTGCATGTAACTTCGCGAGGTCAATTGTTTGTTAAATAGCAAATTTTAATTATTGATACAGGTTGGCACCAATGGAATAAAAGAAACTCGTTGTATAGACAAAAGATTAAGGACTCGACCTATTTCAGAACATTCTTTTGCAAATATGTCATGCAATACAGTTTAAATGGAATTGAACGTAGAAGGAATTTCCCAAGATCCCTTATAATTCCTATACAAGTTTCGTATGGAAACGAACGTGACATCAAGATATGTGAAATTCTTGAAGAAAACACTCTTAACAATTAGAATGATTTCTTTTGGACATTCAAAGAGTCCTACAGTCTTTCCTGTTTAAAGTACATAGACTCCTTGACAATTACCTTTAAAATGAACGCGATCTGCTTTTAAACCCTATTGGAATAATATTCTCTAAGAATTTTCTCCGGAGAAGCCTTTAAATTACATGAAAAGAAAAAGAAAGAAAGAAAAAAACATGGAAAAAATGATTTGAATAATGTATTTTTTTGTTCATATTTTATCTGTCTCGTTTCTTACGCACCAATGAATATAAACTGACGGCTACCACATTTCGTGACCGTTTCGGCTCGAACCAACTGGGCGGCAAAATTCCATCTAAGTAACTGGCTGACTGACTGACTGGCTAACTAATGATGGTCACATTTCTGAAGAACGTATTACCAACATCTGATTTCCTCAATAAACCCAAGGTATAATAGGTATACGTGTCAGCCTAAAGTTATTGAAATTAAAAGAACAGTCCGGGGAAGTTCTAAGACATTTGTCATGCCCCTCAAAAGTGAGAAGCCTGTTCGACATGTTAGAGAGGTATAGAAATTATATACTTATAATGAAACGTTTTTCTGTCAGATGTATACCCCCCTCTTTACCGTAAACAAATTTTACCTACAACCGTTATTGCTCGGTCCATCGTATACACTTTTTAGAGTCTTTCTATCTACTATTGAAAAAGTAAAACGTCAAAGTTACTGTGAATAGGTATATCCTTCATTCCAACACAAAGTTTTCCAAGAGCTTTAGGTGTCTAAAGACATCGATCAAATAAAAACCATTGGCGACTAGAAAGACATTTTTAGGCCAGTCCGTTACACTTTTATCTGATCGACCTCTAATTCAGTTTATTTTGTAAAGAGGACATGTGAACCAATAATTACTGGTGTAGTATTGCCCTTTGAAAAGTTCCAATTAATTGGGAAATATCGAATAAAAACACATGAAGTGCTTTCGTAAGAGAGGTGGATTTTCAAATTTCTTTAAAAAAGTCGTTTACATGCAGATAGACTCAGTATTGAGTCTGTCGAAAAACTTGCCCTAATTTCTCCGAATCTTTTACACGTGGCCTAATCTTGGATGTTAAAAGTAATATTTGGAGCCGTATCGTACATAGAGACTTTTCTTGGCGCATATATAAACGGAAGACATCTCTTCTCTATTTTGATAAAAACCAGGATGTAGCATTGACACGAGAGTCCCCTGAGCATGTATTTTGAACATTGCGTAAATGAAAAAAAAACATCCACTAAAATCTTATCTTATCACGTTTTGCCAACCATGCAATACTTTGTGCTCACTTCAACAAAACGAGTTACTACCAATATTGCTAACTGTCAATATTGATGAAGATTCACAGTACCGATGTACATAACAAATAACGCGCAGGGATAGTACAATGTAAATCTTAATTTCCAAACTTACTGTGTCCCGACCGGTGGATGCAACCCCATACCTTCTGCTTATTAAGTGTTATCGAACTTCCTACATACAAAAATAAAAGAAATAAACAGTGTAATTGTTTTACGTTATATAGCTCAGGAGGTCTCTGTTCTTTATATTCTTGCAGTTGTGGTAATCGTGTTCCACTCTTTTCTTTTCGGTTAGTTAGTAAGTTAGTTACTTAACAAGGTGAGGTTTCACAACAAAGTTTCTATCAAATTGATTAAGTCAGGTCGGCAATAGTCTTTATTCCAGTAAGGGCTCACTGGTTTTTCCCCTACCCCATTTTCTTTTCTGAGGGCCGAGCACATTCGCAAGAGGTTCCGTTATTTAAGTCTTTAGGATGATCCGGTAAGGAGTTTATATAATGATTTTTCAACGTTTTAGAATCACTGTATTACCAATAAGCAAACATATATCAGGTATTTAGGTTCTGAGTTCTTAATAACTTTCTTGTACCTTCTTGTACCATCAAACAGCATGCAATACAAACAAGTATTTAAATAAAGTGTTTCATGGATATGCTCTGATGATAATTACTTTTAATATATTTAATGAAACTTTTTGTGAGATTATTGAAGTCATCTTTTGTAACGTTAAGGTATTTATATGAAATTTGGGTTTATATCCAGATTTGAAAAGATGTGTTGTAAGACAATCCCCTTGTCCCGCAATCTGCACATTTGGCTGTTGATCAGATGGAATCATTGCGTTAAAATAAACATGGCTATCTTATGTGTTCAGGTCACTTTAAGTAAATGGAGGTTGACTTTGAGGAGGTTTATTTACTCTAGACGATATTACTAAAAAGAAATTATGAACCATCGATATCATTTAGAGGGCCAACCATCTCACCCAAACTACAATTCTTATAGGGGTTAACCGAAATTCTAAATGGGTCACCCTTTAACTGACAGCTAATTCAAACAATACAAAGAACCAAAGCCTGCATTACACAGTCTGACATGTAATGAGACACATTAAACTTTTGTATTATCACCCTGAAGCAATAATCCGACTAGCCTGTGTCTCGATGAGGATGAATTTTAGACATCTTTGGGATGGGCTTCAGTAAGAAAGTAAGGAAAATTGCCACTGTTTGTGGTGAGATAATTGGTCCTTTCAAACTCTGGTGATCAAGATACCACTTAAATATAAGAGTACTAACTTCCTGTAATGTATATTTGTTCTTGTAACATTCCAGGTTTTATGCAGCTGTCGTGTTCAAATTTAGCGTTGTCATGAATAAAAGACGTTAAGATGTTGGGATATCATTTCATGAGATACTGTTTACAATGACAGACAAATACACTCATCAAAATTTAGAATTCATACGCAAAGAAGGTTTGCATACATCAACTGTTCGATGTGTAAACACACAATTTCTTTCAATGCTGTATTATGACAATCACTTGACGAAGTTTTGTTCACGGTTTCCTACGAAAGATAAAGGTTAGAATGATGTAACCCCAAACCTAAAGTAAACTTCAAATAGTGTGTGGAGCAGGGTTTTAAACTCAAGGTCACTTTAAATAATGTCATAAATCAAAGCAAAAACTCTTATTCATGAACGTATGGGACCGTGGGCTACAGGCTTCGGTGCCTCGATCGGGCAGAAATCACGCCCTTCTGCAGGATCTAGAGTTGGAAAAAACGTAACGACCACATAGAGAAAGGGTCCATTACGGCCATGCTATTAAGAGTAGGATGCATCATTCACTTATGAGTGGATTCACAACATTTGAGGCAAATATGCTTTACAAAACATATTGTAGAGGATATAGAGGTCATCACTCTATGAACACGGAAATAACTGATCATTAAAGCCATGCTTTACAAACAATATTCAATGAGAATGGAAAATCAGTACATGTATGAATGTCAGTACCCTTTGTTTAAAAGTTACAGTTTTATGTACCGAAATGATTCGTATGTATGTTACTCGAGGTGCTTGATTTCCGTTTGTTGACATTACAAGAAATTTTAAATACCAAAGGTAGCGACTTACGTCACTATGTCACTGAATAAATCTTTGCAGGAAATATTAAGTTTGTTTTCACCAAAGCAAAAGTCGAATAACACATTTATCTAGTGAAAGAAAACACCCAGCTTTCACCTCAACCAATTTAAGTAAAGTCTCTTAGTTGAAGGAACAATTCTTTTTGGGTGGTTATCCTCCCGCATTTTACTTTTGTTGGTAATATGGTAAAGTTTTAAATGTCGTTTTAAATTATTATTTAATCTTTATCTGTATTAAAAATCAATTTAGTAGGAAATCGGTACCAAAATCGAACAATTTCCCTCAAGAAAAGGCTAAAATATTTTGTTGTAACTTAGAGAGGTTTTGAAATGGTAAGGTACAAGTCATTGACCTACTGTACTGTGGTCAATATCTGAGTGAGAATGTCTGTGTCAGTAAATCTGGAGCTGAATAGTTTGAAAACAGGTTTGAACTTAATGACTCATACTTGATATTCACTCTATTAAAAGCAAAAGAGAGATGAGAAAATATGAAATTCAGCAATGGTCATCGTTTCGGGAGTACCTAAAAGAAATAGTGTTGAAAGCAAGTCCTGAAAGCTGTTTTGGGATATGTTGTTATTATGAATGCAATCACACTAAGCAAATTTTAATATTATTTAGATCATCATTTCACTGCCTTACAAAAATGGATAAGATGAAAACAGGTTAAGTGAATATTTTATAAACATAACCGAAAGAAACTTTTGAAAATTGGCTTAATAGTTTAATTTAGAAAACAGAGATTTAACTTTTTTCTGATAGGTTGTTCACTTTAAAGTAAGCTTACAAGCAATCATCTTCTCCCTCCCCAAACTTGTTACGCGTTGCAAACAGAACTATCAGGCTTTTTGTTGCCGCTGTGGTTCTGGCTCAATTGTAATAATATGACTCAAATAAGAGGGAGCTTGTCAAGAACAAAGTTTGCTCACAACAAAGAAACTTACTAAATTTAAGCTGAGTCATTTTTCAGTGAAATTGCAATACATTATCAGAGGCATCGTGCCCAACGGGACTCTTCAGGGGCACATCCCGAACAAAATGTTTGAGAGATGTCATTACATTTGCCTGGAAAATGTAAACGAGCTGTCATGTGCCGAGGCTCCGATCGTGACCGTCTTAGTGCTGAAAACCGACTTATCATGAGGCTAGGTACTCTCAGTCCACACGGCCTTTACGTTAGAATTGACCTTTTGTAGTATTCAACCTCCTTTGAGCCAGTTTAAACTCCTTTTACACCTCCTCGTTTCTGCTCGTTTTTTACCATTTCTCCTTTTTCCGGGCCTGGTTTTTGTCAACTTTTTTCTTTTTTCCGACCATGTTCGATTTTTACGTGTACTTTGTTCTCCGCAGCATTTCAACTCTCTATATAAAAATAACAGTTTTCAGACGTTACCGTATTTCACAAGAAGAACATAACACCTAAGTAGAGAATCATTGACAGTTCAATTGTAAGGATTTGCAAGTATTGAAGTATGGAGAAAGAACAGACCGCCTCTCATTTTTACAAGTTATCAAGTTAAGACAAGCCTTTCAGTCGATACCTTTTCCAGTAGGTCAACGTAGGCTACATTTTAGTTTTCATTTATGAAATTAGAGAATTATTATGACTCTGAGATGTTAAACAATGAAAATGTTTTTCATCAAAAGGGACATCTGTTACAGTTGCTAATTATCAAATCATTACTTTTCTTACAACAATCATTGGACCACAAAAGCTGTGTACACTACTTTGGGTGTCAATAAACAGTAATACTTTAAGGGGTATTATTTCAAAATTGAAAGTTTCTTCAAATATTTCAATGCTTTTGTGTATTTTGCTTAACGATCAAATGTGCCAATAAGTAGTTTCAAACCGTGGTCAAAGGAGACCGGTGTTTTCTATTGGTGGTTATTTTACTCACCATTAATACAAATGCAAACGCTTTCTTTAATTATAAAATGCGGGAACGTGTTCTCTAGCAGTATTATAAGAAATACACCCTAGCTTAACACAAGATCAGCGATTCATTTCTATGTACCGCGAAATCACAAATGTCATTTCAAAGATTTGAGTAGAAATTAGAGAAGTACCTGAAGTCATATACAATTTGCTGTATAGATTTTAATTAGGAGTGTCCCTTGAAGTATGCATTCAAAATTGGAAAGAACATTGCACACACTCAGACAATTATCTGTTACAGTGAGTTTTAATATACTTTAAAAAACGACATTATATCTATGCAATATGGTTAATTGGTATTCCATTACAGAGCTTCCCGTCATCCAATTTAGATTCTGAAAACTGAGTAGACAGTAAGTTTAATGCCCATTTGTGCGAAAGTATGTGTGTCATAATAGGATTACATTCCTTGCGTAACGATCTATTTCCTATTCAACATCGGTCCAACTCAAGATTCAATGTATTCTTCAATGTTGCAATGAATTCGAACATTAACATTATGTTATTAGACAATTGTATGGCATTGCAATCATCGATTCGAGTCAACAACTACAAACTAATCGCCAAGACCTCTCGGAAAAATATTATAGGAAGTTTTGAAAAAGGTTATGTGGTCCGTCTCGTTTTATATCCGGGACCTGAAGATAAACAAATTTACAAGTGGCAATTGCGATAACTTGTGTGATGGTGATTTGGTGTGGGAAGTTTTGCCTAGGTTACAATGACATTGAAAAAGGGGCCCTTACGAAAAATCTGCCCAACAGATTTCCGGTTGCTTTTTGAACAAAAGTTTATTGTTTTGAAAAGCTAAAAAGCTTCTAGGCGGGAGTTTAAAAGGTAAATGGCCTTTCCCTGGTTTTAAGTTAACGCCTCACCGGCAAACTAAAACCTTATTGATCACAAGACAGACGAACAAGTTATATTTTTGATATAAAGTGGTCAAACAGGGATGGCTTAAGCTTGGTATACTTACATTTGTAGTACAAACACTGCCTCTAATTAGCTGAAATCAAAATTGATATGATAGAAAGCAGAATATTCAAACGCAATTTAAATAACGATGTTGATATGCATTCCAGACCTTTAACAGTATGAAAATTCAAATTGTGCGTCCCCTCCTGAATGCCTTCTAAAATTAGGCTGTGTATAAAACTTGTGATATGCACGTAGTGCTATTAGCTGGGCGTCATCGTTAGAGAAGTTACTATACATCCAGGTAGTTAACACCTTGGCAGATATTGCTTTCCACATGGGAATGAGTGTCATCAGAACTGCTAAGGGAGGAACATAGATATACGTGGTTCAAATGAATATTTTTCTATCGTTGGCAACCCTTTGAAGAAATAGTAAGTGTTAACAAAATGCAATTATCCAGTGATATTTTCCTGATGTTTGGCGGAACTACATCCATAGGTGTTGTAAATATGTGAAGTAAGAGGATTATTAAGCTTCGCGTAGCAATATATTTTAAATAAATCTTTTTCGTTTTGTTACCACTCATGTAGCTGTCAACGTCCATGAATTCAATTTTATCGCACTTGCTGTACGTTTTCTTTCACAGACTATTCCCTCCATTAGCGTTCATTGCTTCCGGTCTCACATTCATCTATGAAAACATAAAAGAAAACCAAACATTTGTTTGAAAAAGTTCCAATGGGAATATTTTCTTAGCGAAGGGAAATTTGTTCCTTTGCCCAGATATTTCATTCATGTTTCGACAACAAAGTACTATTCACATTTTTAATTTTAATAAAAAGATTAAGTAACAACTAATTTTAATTTCTGAGAATACTTAAGTCAAAGAGGGTTAACAAAATGAAACAAGGAATAGACCTTTTGTTAATGGTGTGTTTGATACTCTTATGAAAAACAACCCCACCTCCATGTATCGTATGATCGACGCTGCAAAACCCAATAAAATAAACATGTGAACAATGTTTAAAGAAGACTGTTTTGCTAACAATACATTAATTTTGCCAGTGCAATGAAACTTAAGATGAAGCTTGCACTAAAGTCCCATTGTGTTTTTATTTTTATAACATTTTAACTTTAACTAAAAGTTGTCAGTATACGGACATTCTTATTGATCAATGGGGGAACATTGTGGGAATAGCTCATGTTAAACCAACAAATATATAGAAGTGATATGTAATATGGTTCCAAAAAGAAGATATTGAAATCTAAAGTGAAAACCAAAAACAATTTTTAAGGATACGAAAACCAAAGATTTTTTGCCATTCAAATCATTCATATTAACCATATAGGATTTGGAAAGTTAGTTTAAACAAAGACGAAGAACATACATCGAAGCTTAATTGACACATGCGACCAACTGAAAAGGCGGTGATTTGGATAATATATAGTTTGACGATATTTCTACGTTGAAATTGTTCTTAACCATGCCCCAGAACACATTTTTACCCCATGAAAAACAGAAATCAAGGTGGGCAACGTCCACTTCCAGACGAGTACATTTCACTTCTTTTTTCCCTACTAAGTTAAACGTAATCGCAATGCCAAAATGACAGTAATAAAGTTACAGCAACGTACACTAGGGTAAAAGGGAGCAGTCGGAGATGTTGGTCATAAGTGGGGTGTTTCAAGCCTTAGACGGTGTTATATTCATTGTTTTCATTCAAACTTAAACCCCCAAGTTCAGTTAAAGGGAGCATACCAAAGGGGTTTACCGCAAAAGTATTCGTGTTACAAAAAGGTGAAGAATTTGAAAGATTGAATCTGATGGATCACAGTTATGCCTGAATAAATCAGACCGTCAATTGGCTATTCAGATTCGTCTACAAGCCAAACATTTGTCGAGAGTACACTTTCTAAAATAGACATATACATCCCTAAACACTGAAACATCAAACATTTATACATTATTCATTCCATAAGCACATAAGTCCCACACACAACATACGCGAGCAAACACCTTTACGCCAGCTAAAGGGAAACAAGAAAAGGGAAAGAAACCTTTATTGAATTCTATGAGAACATCACATGTGTGCGATAAAAGGAGTGCAACACAAAAGGATCTGAAAGAATGAAGGAGGCTAAAAAGAAGCAGGAGAAGTAACAGAAACATACTGAAACAACCGGTAAAAATCACCAAAACAAAAAACAGAGAAAACTTAAGACGAAATAACCTAGAATATGAATATCAGCTATTGACATGAAATATATCAAAAGTTTTAATGAATTAAAAATGCAAAAACAAAAATGTTCCTCCTTAATGCTAAGAGAATACCAATAGTAGTTTCTATGAACGAGGATTGGCGTTTGATATAAACGACGTCATTGCTCGACTGCGCTGGATCAGGCGGCTACTTAGTTGGTGATACAGGGGATTTTATGGGTTGAACAATAGTGATTGCAATTTTACACCGGTATGATACAGATAAACCGTACTGATGGAAGGAAGATTCTCTCCCCCTGCTAGTATTCTATACCCACCCGCTTAATAATGTCTTTAAGTACATGTGTACTTTTTTTTAATATTACCCGAAAAGAGAGAGAGAGAGTAAGGGAATAAACTACATAAAATGAAACTGAAGAATGTGACGAATTGAAATCTCTTGGTTAACGTTTAAAAAGGAACTTTCCTAGACAATACAATGTGTGTTTGAAACGTTTTTAAACATTTATCCATGTTCATCTTAAATCATAGCCAATAACAAATGAATTCTTTAACTTAGTTTCACTTTCTACAACCCAAGCTTTATTTAACACATGTTCTGCGATAATCTTCTGTTTGGTCCTGGAAGCAATAATAATCCCCTTCGTTTTCTTCACGTCTATTTCTGGAAAGTTGTTTTTACAGTAACAGTTAATCCACCAAATAATACTCTGATCAAGATTTATATCATGGTTTTTATTTAAACTAATGCCAATAAGAGTAGTGTCGTCAGCAAGTTTAATAAGTGAGCAGCTGACAATGGTCGATCGAATAACAGAAAAAGGAGGCTGAAGCCGTACCCCTTGGAGCATCGGTGCCAGAAAATCTAAAGTCAGAGGTAACTCTGCTATATATGTTAGCATACTGTAACATTTATTTTGGGGTGGCATTCTAGGTTCTGACTGTACGATACCTGAAAGATTTTTTGTTTGATTTTTTGAAGATGAGGATGTGGTGGGCATATAGAAATGGCCAGGCTGACGTAAAACGATGTGGGTAAGAGGGTAGAGTTGGTTCGTATATTGAAGTAACATTATTTTAATTTGTAATGCTGTGAAACCTCAGAAGAATCGGGGTCTGGAACAAAATACTGGTATTATCACTTAACCTTAAATAATGTAACGAAGATCTCTTTTCTGAAAGAAAAGGATATAATGTTGGGAGAAGATGGCTTGAGTTGATCAAATATGCATTTTATCTTAATTATATTTGAGGGGTACCGATAGAGGGAATCCAGTGTGGAAACAATTGTAACTCTTTGCAAATAGTTTTTCTAGCATCTGTGCGTCTTTGGACGTGAAGAATAAATTTTTATCATCAGCAAGCGGTACCATTGACGAGTGAGAAGATATATGGCTTATATCATTCATGTAAATTATAAAGACAAAAGGTCCAGTGATGGCCCATTAGGAAACTCCACGTATTATCATGTTTATGTCTGATAGGCTAACATGTTTCCAAAAGTAGGAGTCTGAGGTCTAGTTGTGAAGTAAATTTTAATCCAGTTTTAAGCTATGTCATAGAAGTGGTACACTCACAGAAATACACTTCATAATTTAAGTTAAAAAAGAACTCCATAACTTTTAAGTAAAACATTTTACACAATAGCTGTAAAATCTTTTGCAAAGCAGTACAGATTCTCATTAATAATGTAAAAATTATCCTCTCTTTAAATAATTACACAAAATAAAAGTAATTTTCATATAAATTTTATCTGTAAACTTTTACTTGAAACCTCTTGAGTTCGTATTTTACTTAACTGTTCTGACAGTGTATAAAATCGTAATGTTTTCAACACAACCAAGTAAGATATAACTTTTGGGGTTCTTCCCTGTTTTATTCACAAAGGGCGCATTAAGTTGATCGATCAAGCGGAAACCATATTGGTTGATTTTGAATGCTTACATGTCGAATTTCTTGAATTGGAGTAACTTTGCGTTGGAGAAATGGCTACTTTTGTAGAAGGCTTTGAGAGTCTGTTTTACATGGGTAGGTTGGTTGTGGACAAACATATATACCGCATTTTCCAAATTCACCCCGAGTATTTTGAATTTACCCAATTCACCCACAGGGGTTCACATGAATCGTGTCTGGGAAGCACTGTCCTACAAATAAAAAACTGGTCACCAGTAACATAAGAGACGTTAAGATGGGAAGCTCTATTTTAACGCCTATCCAACTGCATGCTGGAATGCAATCTAGACATATTCCAACGTTACTCAACTTTACGCTGCACAAGCCACGATTTTATCAGTCAGACTAAAAGCGCGTAAACATTTAGGAAAATATTGCCTAATTGAATGGAAGAAAACGAGTAAGGGTGGTAAATAGCCTACGCCTGATATTGAAAAAAATTATGTTCAAATTTGAAAGACAAACATAATCATTTTTCACCATTTGGTAAAATGCATATTCCAAACAGAACTTGAGGGCAGCATATTTCAGTTTGTGTGGAACATACCTTTAGGGCATGGAACAATTGTAAGGTTTCAATGCCACTTATACAATCGCATTTAAGGACGTTGGACTGTCGAGGAAAAATAACGTTGTCAATTTGGAGGAAACGCAAACAAAAGATTGTCTATTAATTTCAGGATGCACACAGGTTCACACGGATTCGGATCTCAATATTTATTTAACGTCTGAGAATCATGGGTGTCAGTGTTAACCCGGAAACAGGAAACCCTTGCCCGATATGTTGAAAATTCTCCTTTTAAATGTATTTTTTTTTACATTTAAAATATATAATAGGAATAGCAATATATGCCCCTCCCATTTGGGTGCAGTTTAACAATACTGATATGAATGATTAGAATTAGTACCCTTATCAACGTTTGCTCATTAATAAGCAATTGTTGGTAAATTAACGTGATTCACATGTTAAAAGAGTCTGCTTTGAGGTCGAAAATGTATTAAAGGTTATGTCGTTTGTCTGTCCATACGAAACACCTATAACGAAAAAAAAAACAAAACAAACAAACAAACAAACAAACAAAAACCAAATGTAAAAGTAAAGCAGAATTATGAGATCGGCTAAGTCAAAGGATATCGAGCAGAACATGGGACGAATAAACAAGACGTGCTCATATTCAACAATAATAGGGTGTACTTATGGTCTTCACATTTACAAAGGATCTGTAAGTCTCTTGTTAAGGATTTGTCAGTTTCGTAATGAAATATGTGTATGAATCTCATTAATACCTAAGTCTTATCTAAAGTTCGTTATGTTAGATATTGATAGATGTCAACATAAACACACCTCATCGATAAAGCCGATTTAAATCTTATGAAATTCCAGTTCCTATCATCTTAAAGGTCCAAAGGTTGAAACTGTAATGCAAAATAGATATCATGGGTAGAAATACAATACAGTTCTGCTTTGCATTCAGTGTATACGTCTGCAGAGCCTCTTGACCGCCATTACCGCTAACGAAATAGGAAAAATGAAACTTTCTTGAGTGGACAAATATCAACAGACTTTGACTTTGCCGAGGGGTGCCGAATGAGAGGATTACACCGTAAGTTGTTTTTAGATCCTTTCGTGAACCAGGTGTAACTTCCAAATAACTTTGAAGTGTCAGGAAGAATAGATAAAAATGTTTGCTGTAATGTGGTATCGAAATTATATATTTTTTTTACTACACGTTGGCATTCCTTGATGTGATTGCCTTTGCTGTAAATTGCTTGGGCAAGTTCAACATGCTATTCAGTGTGCTTACATCAAATGTCAATTTTTGTATCGGTATTCTCTCCAAATTCATATTATTGCGTGTAGGTGCAAATGGCAGGTGGAGAGTGCTTGGCCTTGAAACATTTGTTTCTAAGTCACCATCGTTTTCCTTTAATCACCCCGCTACGAAAAAATAAAGTGCTATAGGTTTTATTTTATTTCAAAGACAGTGGCTGAGAAGATTTGTCTGCCTCCAACCCGTTAGAAATCTCTTCTGTGTTGAAACTTTTAGAAACCAAATACGTGAACTAAACTTGAAATTCTTGAGGAAATCCGTATATATTAGTCTGAATAAATTTGTTTGTCCGCTTGTCGTTTCACAGCTACAACCGTAGGCCTATATCCCGTTTGAAGATCCGTTAGTGGTATTCAACCAAAACCAGATCCAGAACTTCTCTCTTTCTTTTACATGCAATCCATAATTCTTCATACACTTCTTTTAAAAACAATTCAGAGCTTTGTACTTCAAGTGTTTTGATATTCTTTTTCCATGGATGCGGCAAAGTAGCTCATTCATATAGTTTGAATTTGACTCCAGACTGTTAGTAATTTCGGCTGAGTTTTAGGTTTACAACAATGCCCCACCGCGTAAAAATTAATATTGTCATGGCAAATATGAATGAGTTATAATTACCGAAGAGCATTCAAGTTCTGTTTCATTAAGTAAAGGTTTAATTATGCTGTGAAATTATAAAGTGGGCATGTTCCCTCAGAAAAAAAAAATGCTACAACAAAATTTTCTTGCACGATAATAAAAAGTACTCGATTAGACTGCGGTACATATTTTCAAGCAGGAACTAGCATCTCGCGGTTTATGAAGAAAGACACGTATATTTAACTAAGTTAATGTGTTGACCTTTACATACATAATTGACCTTTAACCATATAAACATTGCAATTGTGTTGTTGTTTGGTTCCAAAGGCTGTTTTTAGATTTTGCCTTTTGAGAATTGTTAGAAGTCTATTTGTTGAGATTCCTAATCAACTTCGTAGAAACAAAAACTACCCATTGAACTAAGCAATAGAGTATAATGCAGCTATGGACTTTCAAAATAGTTGGATACTAAAACGACCACCTGGTCTACTCGTATTTTTGAATCACTCTAAAAAATATTTAAACGATTTTGTTTAAAAATTAGGATACTCACGAAGATGAGTATTTCTACTCGAAATAAGTGAGTACTTCAACTCAATTTGTGTAAAATTTTGCACAAATTCAGCAATTTGTGTAAAATTTTGCACAAATTCAGTTGAAGTACTCACTTATTTCGAGTAGAAATACTCATTTTCGTGAGTATCCTAATTTTTAAACAAAATCGTTTAAATATTTTTTAGAGTGAAAGAGTATTAGTCTTTGCGGTTGAACTAATATTACACAACACAAGACAAGGTTCACTATACCTCTGCTAATGTTTTCATAAAGCATTCATTAAAAAATTGGTTGCTATGCCTGTACAATACTTAACGGTTGTTATTTGATTTTTCGAAGTAACTCCGGGTTATTTTTAATGTTAACCAGTTAGTAACTAACAATTGCAATGCTTCTTGAAATCTATCTAGCTAACAACTAGACTATACTTGCAGGCCTTTCTTCTAAGTCATCATCTGTACCTGAAACTAGTTTCAAGCATTTGCTTTGAGAGTATACGTTTGCTGATAACAGTCTGAAATTGTGTCATATACCATCATTTATGTTGTGTGCAAAAGAGGAACTCTATATCTAGTCATTCAGCATAAGTTACGTTGACGAATAGGGGTACATCATGGTCGTCCGCAGAACGAGTTACCATGAATTGACAAGAAGCGTGCGAAAATTTCGGCCCGAAATGCCTCACACATCGCTGGAAATGACATTTCTTAAGCCTATTTTTCATAGAAACTTAGAAAATACGTTTTGTTCGATTTTTTCTTTGATTTTTATACGTTTTTTTAAATTTTTGATTTTCGAGGGTTGTGGGGCAAGTGCCTCCCCTTGCACATCCCTGCGGACGCCCATGGGGTATAAACAAACGAGTTTTGCAATTTTGTAATAAAAGGATCTCTATATTTCTGTTTGAAAATCAATAAATACGTGAAGCTAAATTTGAATAAATACAGATGTCTTTGCACTCTCTTGCAACAATATCCTAGATGAAAGTTAATTCCAGTATGAAATTTCAAACGTAGACCAAAACATATCAGAATGTATACTGCTTTTATAGGAAAAATTAGGACAATGTCCTTAAGGAGCCTTGCTCGGTAGCAGGTATAGTTGTGCAATCAATTGATAATGGCCATATCTCATCAAGTTTCCTAAAACAATAGATGGAGAGGTCCCAAAATTAGGTAAACAAACAAATTTTTATTTCTAGGGCTCTCCTTTAATGCTATTTTGTGTCAACAGATTTATACCATCGAAGTAAAACTTATGATAAGAATTGTCCACCTTCATATTGGCATTGTCTACCTTTCGGACTTCATCTTAAAAAACAGAAGTGTTGCCAAAACTTTGTAGTATTTTGCCTTAGCAATTCCATTCATTAACAATATTACAACTAATTTCTTTTTGGAACAAAAATTTTCAAGTATTCATGCTAAATAGGCAAATTTACTTTTGGATGCTTTGTGAGAAAGAAATTGACAAATTATGTCATCTTGTTGTGTTTCATTTTGAAAACTTTATGTTTCGAAAAACTGCTTTACTCATAGAATTTGTTTGATGTCATCTGAATTTTTCCGAGAACACTCAACTTGGACACTCGACCGTGCAATTTTGTTGTTACAATTTGTTATTATCGTTAACTACTTCTTTCACATGGTTATGTTGTGCGTTCTCCTCAATTCAATTTCAATCACATTTATGTGGAAATGTTCATATTTTATATTGTTATATAAATGCATTGATACCAAACTTTTGATTTCATTTCATGAAAAAATAGTAAAAAAAGTTGAAAATGCATTAAATCTGTCAAACGTTATGGCGTATTCGCCTAAAATAACACTCTCATTCTATTACAATTAATTACAGTATACTTTTTCTGCTGCTGGTTGCAAGGAATCCTGTTAGAGAAATTGTCTAAAAAAAACATTTCATTTAAGTGATTGACGAAAGACCAACTGAAATGCGTGTATTCAGAAAGCTCTAATATTTCAAACATTAAAGAAAAATATATTGTGAAAAAAATGCACCAAACGTCATAAACAGTACCTCTAATTTCTATAAATCCGTTGAGTCTAACCAATGCAATAACTTCGGAAATAACTATTTTCGTTTTTGAAAATACCTTGCATGATATTAATTTTGGATATTTTATCATTTGCATTTTTGAAAGCCTTTGCCAACAAATTACTTCTTGAAGGCAAATGATAGCTTCTGCATTTATTTAAATTATGTTTTATTCCGTATTATAAATGTTTGCTTTTGAAAGGGATATTATTTCTGTGAATTGATTGCGCTATTTCTTTCAAAGCAAATAAGCATACATTCGCGAAATTTACCTCGGTAGGAAAAGTGAAGCATGAACAACATTCTTTTCTGAAAACCTTTAACTTATTTCGTCTTTTGCAAGGCATGGGTGGGTCATCTACAACATTCAGAGAGTCAACTAAGAGTAAACCTAGCCCAACAATACGGTAAAACAGGGTGGTGACATACGTTAGCCTTTGAAAGGTACTTGTTTTCATTCTTGCTATTATAGTTTCTTTTATTTAAATAATTTTTTTTTTCACAATCTGTACATCGTGCTCAATATCGTTTCAATTCATACATTCGAAAATGAAAAGCTCAATAACTCTTAACAACGTTAATCGAGGATATTTTGGAAGTGTGATTTTGCTTTGGTTTTCGTGTAAGTTTTGAGATGGGGTTCATTTGAATAATATTGTGTACGCAATTATTTTCTTGTACTCATGACCTTAAAAAAAGATAGGTTCCTCCACAATAAAACATATGGTATTAATTACATTTCAAAATTTAAACAAGTTCAGACAACACTAAAATTAGATGAAAGAACAAATAAATCGAGATCTAAGGACCGAGTTTGTTACTTCCCGTTTGATATATTGACGCACCATTATTCTGGGCAGCCGGCATTACCAGTGAAAATCAGTGTTTAGAGCTGAGGAAAATTTTACATCAGACGTCAGATATGCACTGGTTGTAAAGTCAGACTTTCTGAGATTACTCAAATAAGAATCACATTGTATACAGTGTCTTAACAGCATTGCGTGTTAAAAACCAAAGAAGTTGGAAAATCTGGCAATTTGTTGGGAGTTTGAAAGAATTGACCTTCAATGGCACTTCAATGTTTTGTACTCCCTGTTAACGTTCCACGTGTTGTGAATATTTCAACACATGATTTTTTTTCACAATTATAAACTTTAAGCAATATTTTAGCAATTAATTCAAATGATACGGGTAACGCACACTTTTTTCGATGGAAATTTTGTCATCTTCTATTTTACTAAACACTTTAAATGAAAGAGTAAAATTATGAAAACTATTACGATTTGCACCTGTTCAAATTAATTTATGACTAAGTGCCTGGAAAGTAGCACCATTAAATAAACTTCCTATACAGAAAATCGCGTGTTCTTACTTATAAAGCCGTTTCAGTAAAGTTTTCACTTTATATGTTGGGTCACAAGTTTAGAAAGGTTCTTTGATTTTCACAACTATGAAATCCAATTACATCTTTTTTGTACCTTGGCTCACATTTACAGCCACGTCTGCACACTAATAAAAGTACATATCAACATTAATTATGGTGGCTGTATTTTGTCTAGTAAAATGTTCGCCTTTTCTCCGATTTCTAAGCTTCCAGGCAGTGATTTTTCATCAAAGCCTGTCACAGTTTTAAGTGTGCACTCTACCGTAACTTTGAAATTAATTTAATCAATCTTTGACAATACTTGCACCTATTCTATATAATGCTATGTTACGAAAAAAAAAATAAAATGAACAAAAATGTTTGGTCTTATGGAATTGACCATATGCTACTGATAGCATTTTCCCATCTAGTAATGTTTGAATCTGACCCAGACGTTCTTCTTGTAATATTTTTATTTAGGAATTTCCAATATGGAAGTGGAAAGTGGATCATGCTGGTATTGTAAGCGAACAAAGGTGTTGAGTCGCACCAATTGCTCGAAGTGCAATGTAGCTGTTTACTGCAGTACAAAGTGTCTAAATGAGGATTACTTTAGACATGAGAAAGTTGAATGTTTAATGTGGTCGAGTAAGGAGTGTGCTACATGCGCTCAGAGAAAATATCCAATGATTGAGGTAATTTTGAAACAAACTGTTTTGTACATATTAACATTCTTCCCAAATTGTAATTTTTTCACAAGCAATATCTTCCTTACACGTGGCTATTACTACAACTTCCAAAATTCTTTGCGTTCAGCTTTATCTCCGAGGCTTAGTACATTAAGCTGTGTTATGAGTGAATGGTTACTAAATCACTTAGGCTTTTTTCACTCAGGTTGATTTGAAATTCATAAAGGAATATAAAACCTACAACCATGTAGAATTTGGTTGTATCCCTTTATTGTTCTTAAGGGGAAAAGCAGTAATCTCATGATATGAAGATACAACATCCAACCAATTTTTTTCTTATATTGTTGGTCAGTTATAGATGTAAGTGACATGAGCTGTATTTCCGGGTTTAGTTCCCGGTATCGAGCATTTTTATCGCTGACGTGTCAGATGCACATTGGAAAATCAATTTTATTATTGTAAGCATGGAATTGCGCGAAAACATGCTAACCTTTACCTTAAAAAGTATATTAATTTCCTTAATGTCAATTAAGAATTGCTACATTTCCGTCCTTAATAGTTGTATAATTTATTCCAAACATGCTGTCATGATGATTTCATACCTTTTGACAATATTTTTACACGTTTACTAGAACAAAATAAAAACATTTCTTAAGCAAAGTTTTAGCGACAAATATCAAATATTAGAAATTATACAGATTATAAAAACACTGCAACTTGCAAAGTATAAAAATCTTTATTCCATAGAGCTGCAAAAAATTGTATGTTTTGTTCGTAAGCATATCATGGCATATATATCTAGATAGAGCAGTCGAGTATCCCAAATGTGGCGCCGTTTCCATATAACAGCCTAGGGTTTGATGGGTTTCTATTGTTCTTTAAGTGTAACCTACATTTTAAATGTAAAATGCTTTTTTTTTTGGGGGGGGGGGGGGGGTTGCCGTACTTTTTCCAAGCGTTTTCTACATAGCAATGTGTAGTACATTGCACCCCTTTTCCGCTAAATTGATAACTAACAAAAAAAAAAAAACACAGAAAAAAATAAGTATACGTCCCAACCATTACCAATTTTCATCTTGCCTTAGTGTTTACCGACCAGCGTGCGAACTTCAAAATCTCTTTCTTTCCATTTCTTTCAAGTGTCCCAAATGTAACAGTAATTGGTACTGTAGCAATATTTGCTTGCAAAATGATTTACCAAGACACGAGGCCAGCTGCCAATTTTGGATTGATCAAATAGCCACGGTGTCTCGATCAAAGCTTTTCCATGACCATCAACGAATATGTAGAGGCATGCAGCATTGGGATTACCCATACTACTTTGGAGCTACGCCAGCATTGGATCTGTTGAATTTGGCAGACAACGAGTTGCGGGACTGGGGACACAATCCCAGAACATCTTCCAGAATTTCTCTATGTTTGGTTGGTTGCAGCGATTTGCGACATGTGATTTATACAGTTTCATCTCTACCTGACGAGTTTAAAGGTAGTCTTAAATTTGTTCTGAATGATATAGATCCATTTGTAATGGCACGCAATTTGTTGTTGACATATATGATGACTTTGGAGGAGCCTCCACTTCCTTCCATAACTACTATATGGTTTTCCACTCGCCTTCCAAGTAGCGATTATGGTTTTCTGTTGAAGATATTATCTGAACTTATTTATCTACCTAGTGCTCAGAATCTAAAGGAAGTTACCCACGGTCGCATCGGTGTAGATGAAGAATCTTTTCAAACGATGAAACAGGTGTTTTTAGGTTGGCAGCAAATAATATGTAAAAGAAAAGACAAGAAATGTATTAAACTGGATCTTCAAAGAAGAAGCAGATCAATGGTTTTGTCAACCCATGACATGGAGGAGGCAGTAGTTACGTATCTCAAAAGAATACCAGAGGACCATCACCAGTCGATAAGGGCTTGGTTCGAAAACGGAATTGTTATCCCAACAGACCAGAGGCACGACGAGTTACTTTACTTTAATCCTACCTTGACAGGAAGGCCTAAGCTAGTGGTAGAAAACGAAGCTAGGTCTCCCCCACCTTCTTTATGGCAATTTGAATACTGTGTCAGACCCAATTGTATACCCTTTGCTTTCTGGGACTACTTGGAGCTAAAAAAGCAGGGAAAATCAAAGTCAATAACCGAACTGTGTCATACATATGCAACAAAAATGATCAGGAGATTGGTTACTAATTTATACGAATTTCGAATCCACTTTGATATGTACGTTGTAGATTTCAGACGTTTCAGAGAATTCTTACCATGTGTGGAAGTTTTCGATCGCATTTACACTTCAAATCTTGCAGATCTGTATGGCAACAAGTCAATAATTAATCATCTTGAACCGTTACTAAGCAAATCAAATCCACATGCCGTTTTGTTTACAGAGGTACGCAACTGGGGCAACTTTCTTGACGGTACTGAGGTTAAGCCTATTCAAAACAAAGATACTAAAGAGGAAACACCAAGCCAGAAAAAATTTGTCCCTGTCATATATCGAAATGTTCCACACTTTTTTATATATCTCAGGGGAGATCACATGGCTCACGTTCAAAGCGACTTTACAAATAAAACAACTTCGCTAAGTGCAATACCATCTTTGTATGAAGCTATGTCAATGAATGATCTTCGTCTGCGAGACCCACGTTACCAACGAAACCATGTCCTCTCATTCACGAGTAAGGGCCATAACATTCCTTTAAATATATTCAAAAGTCGGACTCGACACTTAGAATGGTACAGGCTAGATGAACGATCGAATATTACCGATTTGTGATTTTGACTCCAATTGGTCCAAAGTGCTTGGTTGATCATGTTCACCTACACACTGTTTAAAATGTCCGTGTCAATTTGTGCATTTACAAAATCAAAGTGAAATAAATATCTAAGGAACAAAGGTACTGTTCATTGTTGAAATATCCAAATTTTATAACTAAGCTCCTAGCGCGTTTGCTGTAACTTAAGGTACTTTTTAACTTTCATTGAAATTGGTATAGAAATTTTTTAAAAGTATGTAAGTTTGCTTTTAACCAAATACTCCAGATGCTGCTCTTGGACATCGGGAAATCCGAATTGTCAGGTAAAGGTAAATTTCAATTGCACTTTTAGTTGTAAGAACTAACTGTTTCACTGCTATAAAATTTCAGCGGTGGAGCTTAATTGGCTTGTCCTAGCAAGTTATACGTAGCAAAAAGATAACTCAAAAGGTAAGTTGTCCAGACATGGTTTAACTTTCGGAGTGGTTCTGACAAATGCCGTTTGAGTTTGAGTTTGAAAACCGATCATTATGAATTTTGATTACAGTTTCAAAAATTCCGACATTTCAAGCTTAGAGTAAGCTACAACACTAAAGTTTATTTATTTATCTTGTTTACTTAGTTTCATCATCTCTGTAAAGAACTATCTGTTGCTTATAAACATAATGGAACAGTCAATTTTGAGACTTAGTTCGGACCCAAATGGATCGTTGTTGAATTTGCGTTTACCCGCCGAAATGGTTTCATTCCATTGACTTGCTTCTTGATCCTTGTATAACAAGGAAGATGTTTACAGAGTGAAGAGGAGGATGTTTACTTAATTTGCTCATTCTCTAAGATCCATTCCAAATTATTAATGAGTAGGCTCTCTATCCTCCGGGAGAATTCCATAATGTTATTTATTGCCTGTAACTGGGCCGTATGCACAAAAAGTAGTAGATACTATTTACTTCAATTTTTGAGTATTTACTCCAATGTGCATGCATAAAGTTTACTAGAAGCCTTTACAGTAAGCTTCTACTACTAGGATTAAGTAGACAACATTTAAACTGACCAGGAGTAAATATTTGGACTGATATGCATAAAACCGAAGGATTAACTAGAGTTTCCTAGTAGATGCTTAAAATTTCCAAGTCAGCTACAGAGCTACCTTGGCAGAATACTTGTGCAGACGTGGTGAAGCTACCAGCAAAATGTCTGAGTTTTACAGTTATCAATTAGGAAGCGGAAGGTATATCAGCCAAGAATATTCTTTCAGACACTTCTTTATCGGTATGAGTTCAGACTTGATGAAGAAAATGTGGTCTACGTTTCATTTCCTTGAAATATACTGAAACTATAGAGGAGTAGCTCTATAGGTAATAAGCAGAAAATTGAAGTGTTTTTGAGATACATTGGTGATCCAGGATTCCACGCTGGTGCATGTTGGGAAGGACATAAGCACAGTGGCGTCACCAGATTTATCTTCTTAGGGGGGCACTGTGGGGGCAAAACAATTTTTCAGGGCGTCACTATTAGACTCTACTCATGGCGCCGTAGGCGCTACAAGCGCGAGGCTCGACTGATGGGGTGCAGGGGGCCCGCCTTAGGACTTCCGGTGGGGGTCCAGAGGCGAAACCTCCGGGAGCTCATGGGTTTAAGGGGTTTATGGGGTATTAAGATCGTAATTAAAGGGTAATTCTATTGTCTTAACACTGGTCTAAAAATTATTTTTAGGGCAACTTAAAAATTTCATAGTCACACTCCCTCTAACTACAGAAGACATACCTTTTTTGGAAAATCTCAAATCTCAGTTGGGGGCACACGGGGGAACACGATTGTTCGAGGGGGGCACTTTCCCTCCCCCTTGGTGACGTCACTGCGTAGGCATACATTTGAGCACAGTATCTGGAACATTTGTTGATGTTCTTCACAATTTGTGGCGAAAGCAGACACCAGAATGATCATACGCGACTTTCAAGCAGCAAAGATGCATAGCAAGAGAGATATACATTTCCATGTGCGGTCGGGGCATTACACTATACATACTCATATGCAAATAGAAAAATCTACGCAGTATGGCGAAAAATCCCTCTGCTGTCCTCCTGGCCGGTCCGCCGAGACACTTGTCAACCATTGTGATGCATCACAAAGGTTCACAAGTGTCTCGGCGGACCGGTCGGGATGACAGTGCAAATCCGCTGAGGCATAACTGGAGGATATCTGTATGATCTGATTGGTCGTTTGTGCCATGGTTCTATAGGCTGACCACAAGAGGGATTTACTTAAATTATTATGCTAATCACGTTTAGCATTTACTAGTACGAAGTAAAAGTTAAAGATTTTGCATACCAAATCTAGCATTAACTTCTAACTTTGCTTTTACTTGACTAGCAACAACTTTTACTCATTACTGAATGTAATTATTTCCTCTTTATTCATACGGCCCACTATTTGTCAGTGTGAGTTCAGATTTGATGAAGACAATGTGGTGTGGAATGTCTTATTTTCTTGGAGAATAAACCGAAACTAGAGGAGGAGCTCTATAAGTAATAAGCAGAAAATGGAAGTGTTTTTTGAGATACATCTGGTGATCCAGGATTCCAAGTTGGTGTTGGCAAGGACATATGCATCCATTTGAGCATAGTATCTAGAACATTTGCTGATGTTCTTGATAAAGTTTTGGCGAAAGCAGACTCGTCAATCCAGTTCCCTGATGACCATATAGACTTTCCAGCAAACCTCCCGACCCTATGGCAAAAAGGCCCTTCGGCGAAACCGAAACTTTCACTGCTTCACGAAGAAGCTATTACGTCCACTAAAGGTCAATACGTGACCAACTTCAAGGCCTTCAGACCATTTGCATTATTGGTCTGTCATGCATGGTTCCATTCTAGACTGGATGAAAAGAACAGATACTAAACATGATCTTAGCCAACGATGCATGACAAGAAAGATATACTTTTCCATGTGCGATAGGGGCATTAGACTGTACATACTCAGGTTCAAAAAGAGAAACCTAAACAGTAAGGCGATGAATACATCTGGCACAAAGGAGTGGCAACTTAGAATGTGCAAGCCACATGTGATGCCTCAAAAACGTTCACAAGTGTCTTGACGAAATGACCAGGATCCGTCCATGACAGCAGAGTTTGGAGAAATTCTGATGTGCGGGCTCTAATATCAAATGTTGAAACTGATGCCCTGTTGCTGGGTAATAAGGGTTAGGGTTTCACCATGGTCATTAGCTCAAATCTTTGAGATGTTGGTCCTCCCAAACAGTGCACAATAGGCATAAGACAATATAATTTTTAATACACCTGTGCCATTTTGGAAGTCTTTGCAAACCACACACTTCCTATACATGGACAGAGCATACTGTGCGGCACATTATCGCTACAATAGTGTGAGAAAAAGCGCACCAAAATGGCCGTCTGCTATGGTTTTGTGTGAAAGCTTGGACTTGCCCAAGTATATCGCCATATTTTGCAAGAGAGGTGAAATATTTTTTAAATATGGCAAGTTAAGGTCAAGATCACTTCACTTATTGCAGGAATATGATATTGTTTCCCATTCAAGTTTAACTTTTGCTTGAAATATTACAGAGTCGTCGTCAAATCAGACGATTTATAGGTTCACGGCGGCCATCGTGGTGCGCCGTTTTTGTCTCAGTCGGTGGGGACCAGCTACGGATAGGACGTACACGTTACTTGCTATGACCATGTATATAAGTCCGTGTTGCAAACCTTCTGAAGCATAACTGAAGGATATCTGTATGATCTGAATGGTCGTTTGTGCGAGGGTTCTATAGGCTGACCACAAGAAGGATTTACTGAAATCATTAGTAGATACTAGTTAAGTATAGCATCTACTACAAAGTAAAAGTAAAAGATTTCGCATACCAAATCCCGCATTCACTTTTACTTGTCGAGCAATAACTTCTACTTCATACTGACAGAAATCATTCTTTTTATGTATATGGCCCAATATGCTAGCCACATAATTAACGTTAATCCAAGCGCAACTTGTTTTTTACAAAAGTTAACACGGCCACCAATTAAAAACACTCAGATGCTCCAAAACTATTAACAAACTAGAAAATGTGGTTACCTACCGTAACCACAGTGGACATGACCATGTACCGGTCTCTGGTTGCCTATGTAGGGTGAGGATGGACTGCCTGTTTAATCCGACAACAGTGACATAGAATTGGTATGTGGACTGAGGTGGGGGGGGGGGGGATAAGTATTTTTCAAAATCCAACATCCTGTCAAACCGTGGATCCTTTCCAGGACCGGAATCATCTATCAGCAATCCACCCACGAAAGCGAACGCACATGTACACACACACAACCAAACATACACACACTCTTACATTGACAAGATTTTACACTCCAAGTGACTGTTCTGGAACCCCATTTCGAAAATTCTCGTTTTAGAAACGTAAGACCAGAAAAATGTGGGCTTTTAACTTGCCCTTGAAAATTCTGGGGAGAACTCGCCCACATTGGATCCGTCATTGGTCCAGATCTTGAGGAGAGCAAAACGTTTTGGAAGTTTTGATGGATGGATCATGGGCACGCCAGGTACTAAGTAGGTTAGGTGCACATTATATTTATATGGTAGGCTATGCTTGTAATGGAGATCTTTAATGTGATTTTGTTTTATTATAAAACAAGAACACTACAGTATCTGAAGGGGTTGACATGCGTAATATTAATTATTACTATTATTACTTTTTTATTTTTTTGTAGGAAGAAATTGAATTCATCCTAAAATATATAGTCTACATGATACGGTGACAGAAAAGAATACATTATTTACATATATCTACAGGTCAATTAAATGGAATAACACTGGAACGTTTTATTTGTGCCTTCAAATACATATATACAGACAAATATATACAAACTTTTGTTAAATAACATATTGTTTACAAGTATTTACAGTAATTAATTTTGCTTAGCACAAGTAATTTCAACAGTACATTTTACATTTCAATGAATAAAAACAAACGCAAAATTAATTGTCAGTGTAATACAAACGCAAGGAAAGTTTACCATCGTTGATTGAAACAAAGGAGTTACCAGCTGTCCAGACCTTTTTAAACTTAGAATCACTGTATCTCTGTTTGTCTGCTTTAACACATCAAACTTATACTTGCAAAAGTTTTTCTGAAAATTTAAAAAAAAAAAAAAGAAAAGAAAACGACCCCACCTAGCAATGGGTTCCGAACTCGTATCGACGAATTCTAAGGCGTGATACTTACCGTTGCGCCATCGCCTGCATTATCGAAAATACAGGTAAAAAAATGTACTAGTAACTGCTACATGTAGACGTTCAGGAAAACCCCAGATTTTGATTTTATTATTCTCGCTAATGTGCAACAGTTGTGCTTGTGAAAAAAGGATGGTTACTCAGGGCATATTTGGCCATCATTTTGTAAATTAAGCCCCCCCCCCCCCCGAAATGGTGGTCGCGATCGACGGCCTATTTCTAGACAGAAATTGTCCCTACGACCCTCTGTCTATTACGACATTTACCTTAGACACGTCAGAAAACTTCGTGCAATTAGTCACATCGTTTGTACGTTGGAGTAATAAGAGTTTTATTACCCCATCATTTTTCACATCATTCACTGACTGCAAGGATTGTTAACATACTAACTTTCTACTGAACGCTGCTCCGCACACGCGGCCAGCGACTTGCAGTGGCCTGTCTGTATGCTATTGTACATATATTGTACTTTCTTAAACTGTTTTCAAACTACGAAAGGAGACATCGTAGCGTACCCACAGATCTACATTGCAGTATGCCGCAATTCCAGGAAATTGCCAGAAAGAATTACACTCATTTTTTTCACATTTATACAGTTGTCTTCATAATCATTTTATAAATGGATTATCAAATAAATTTGGTAACCAAACGGTTCTAAATAAATTGATTTTGAAAATATACATGAAACGGTAGCAAACACCAACGATCTGGAAAGAGAGTAAGAACCCAGTTCACGTAGGACAGCATCCCTCGTTTATGACTGCGTCATATGTGAAGTACCACGAGTATTAGCCTACTTAATATTGTAATTAGCCTACTAAATATTGTAATTAGCCTACTTAATATTGTTATAAGGCTACTTAATATTGTTATTAGCCTACTTAATATTTAAATGTAGAACATTTGAGGGAAAAATGTACCCCATTTCGTAATTAGCGACATTTTTCACACAATCTTGTCACATACCCGTCTCCTCTGCTGTACAAATCTTTTCCCAAAAGATCGGTTTGTTTCTTGATGTGAGTCGTCCGATAAACTGAACGAAAGAAATGTGGTCACGTGATCATCAGAAAATGCGACCAACCACAATAATGGACATGCTGTGTCATGTCCATTAATGAATTAATTAGCCAATAGTTCTTGTTCCTTCCTTGTTTCTTCCATAGCGACAGGTTTCTTATTGTTGTCATTTCAATTCTGGTAACCACATAAATGTTCTCCAATTATATGATATCCTTTATGTAATTATCTATCACAAGAAATAAGTTATACATGCACAAAGTGCGGTATTCACCTATATAGGAGATGTGACGTCCCAGTTAAAATATGTACAAAGTTCAGTTGCTTTCACATGTTGTTTCCTACCGCTTAACAATTGGCAGAATTACCGAGCCATTAAAAGAGTATTGCATCATACTAGAGAATAAAATAAAATTATTGCCCCAACAGACCGACATAAGGGACGCTAATCACACCACATTTCCATATCTTGTTGCTATTTTAACTAGTCTGGCTTTCAGCTTTTTGATTTTCAGTATCAAAAATGGCGCCCTGCCGGTACTAGTGTCTAGCAATAGTCCAGCATGTTTTGCAGTCGCATTGACGTTCTTGTTATCAGTTGCATCTCAACAAATCTTCTATTATGATTAATGAAATCTGTAATCTTGTCAATAGAACAGGCCTGGCCAGACTGGAATTGGCAAACGCAATTTAAGGGAACTGAAAGTATTTCGGTGCACATTGTGCATGCAACTTTTTCATCGGTCTCAATGATTAGGTTGATTGTTCGTGTACATAGGCCAGCAGGTGTGCTTACGAAGGAGCACAGCATTCAGGAATTTGAAAAAGAGGAATCGTCCTCTACTTTGTTTGATGGAATCTATAATCTTTTGAATGACCAGGCCTAGGCAAACTGGAATTTTCAAACACAATTGTCAGTTGTCAGTTGCCCCTGACAACTTCCTCGTGCAAGCAGCTTTTTCAATCGAAATTTGAATTCGTTTGACGATTCTACCATCTCGTAAATACACTGTTATCACTCAGACATTTTCTAGATAAGAGATCATTACCTAGAAATAGAGGGTTACCTCCATTCTCTGTCTGCAAGATATTAAATGTCGAGATGCCGTTCGAAAGGATATTGGATGTTTTTCAAAATCTGTATTATCAATCTTACACCGGTATGCAAAGATGTCTCTGTAGCTCCATTGGGTACCTCCCCCTTGTCTTCGATTTGTGATTTTCCCGCAGTACATTGAAGAGTGCCTCTGATCAATTCATGGATTTATTTTAACCATGTTCATTGCAAATGGTTCCTAAACTATTTTACTTTTGCATGCATCCTTCGCAAGCTATCAAGATCTTCTTTGTGATTTTGGTCACCTTTAGATTAGATTACACCCAGAATTCAAATTCAGTTTGATAGTAGTCAGTCGGAACAACTTCCCAAAATATAAAGACCATGTTTCAAAAGCTTTGTAATTTTCTTAATAAATCCAAATATTGTAGCATGTAGTACTAATTTGTTTTGGGGTTCCTCCTCTTAGAAACCTTACCAGGAGAGGGGAAAAATTTCAGGCCAGATTCCCCTTTAAAATTTGAAAATCATATCTACCCCGATGCCTACTCTGTTTCGTCTAATAGTAGCAAACGAACGGTATATTCACTTGATGGTTGTGTATTGAAAGGAACTGTAATGTGAATGTTTCTCTGGAGCTGTCGTGGCTAATTGACGCAGTCGTGATAAAGTGGTTGACCCTTTTATTACGCCAAAGGAGACGTGGGACTATCTTGGACAAGCCTCGGTTCTAAAATTCATTTCCATTATGCAAAAGATGTGCCGAATACTGGCATTCCATCATACTAATAGCGCTAGATATCATTACACCGAGGAAATTTGCAAGTTAATTTTAGCACCAAAAAGTTAAAGGTATATGAAAAGAAATATGGTGCCTAGTGAGCAGGCAATATTATTTGAGATACAGTATGATATGACCATGGACTAGCCTAATTGGAAAGACAGTTGTTTTTGAAATTTGCTAACCAAATACCCGGAGAACCAGGCATTCAAACGGGGACCCTTGATTAGTATCAATTGACAACCGCAGTTGGGAGTCACCAAAGCATAAGCAACAAAACAATTTTTCTGCTAGTTGTAGCAAACAATCTTCTTGCTTACTGATGAAAGGAAGAAAGAGATAACGGAGGACTGTTTAACATTGCTCATGGTTGGGATGTTTTAAAGGACTTGTCCATCAAATTTTGGGTAGGATGGCCAAATGGTCTTCATCAGAAGCTGATCTTTTTGCAACGCAAAAACGCTTATACAGCAATTTCACGTCCTTTCCGTAACACGTGTTGTAATTGTAAAACTGAATAAATTTAACTTCAACTTCAACTGAAATAAAGCTTTTCCGTTGCTGGAAGTATTTTTTGTTGTCCGGAGGTTATTCTTTTGTTGATTTAGATACTCAATGTAACTTTAAACATAAAGACTAGAACCTAAATTGCTTCAATCCGTGGGGATGAAATCAATCGCAAACTCTATTGCGAATGCCGGTTTTTCGTGCACCTGGCAAATAACAGATCGATAGCTTCTTTGCTGCTTGTTTTCTCTAAACAGAAGTAACTAGGGTGTTTTGAAATATGTGCACTTTGATTTTATCATATGTGACTGCACTGTCCTGTTTCCATTATTCTCAAAGTATGCTATAATAAAGGTTTCGACTCGCTCAGTCATATAACTTCTCATGAACATTGGGATTACAAGATTGAAGCAGTTTATGGCGCTTTTTGAAGTTACATGATAGCATGACATTAGAACTTATATGCAAAAATAGTAACAGATTCTCTTAAAACACATGGGTTACATTTAACCAGAGACCTGTGTTCTATATACTCCAACACATTTATTGTTGTTTCCTCGTTAAAAATAACTCAAATCCAAGTTATTTCAGCCAGAATTTAGTTAAAGCAAGACTTGCATTAGGTTATCCCATGCGCGTAGCCAGGATTGTGTCGTGGGGGGGGGGGGGGGTGTCTTGGGAAGTTTGGGGCACGAAATGAGGTAAAAGTTTAAGGATAGGGAGAAAAAACTACTACTTTAGGTGTTTGTTGCATTGCAAGGCTGGGTCATGGGGGTTCTGACCTCCACTCCAACCTTTACCCTCCACCCCCATATCCAGGATTTCATGGTGAATTTGAGCAAGATTTTGTTGGAGTAAGTAGACCACCGATCTTACTTCAATTTAACCCCCAGGTTGATGTGTTAAGAGTGCAGCGACCTTTATTTAAATACTTTTAAACAGGTTGAAGTAGCCTGTTGTGAGTGCTTTGCGTTTTGAACCTATAGACTTTTTTTCACAATTCTTTTTATAATGCACAGGGTCTACTTTACATAGCTCTTTACGGTCTGTTGCATACCTGATTTGTTGCCCGACGTGCTTGTATTGAAGCTGAATAATACTTTAATGTTAAGTTCAATTGAGAACGAGTGATTTTTTATTAGATTGCACTAAGCTCACGTTCACGATAAAAATATTTTCATACCTTGTAAAATACACGAACAACCATAGCTTATTATTTCTCGTTATAAAGACTGGTTATCTCAGCTACTCACATTTGCAGGCCGGAATACTAATCATGAAGGTTTGCGTTATCGGTGCCGGTGTAATAGGTCTTTCAAGCACCCTTCGAATCCTTGAAAGATTTCCTTGGATAAGTATCACTGTTTTTGCTGAGGAATTCTCGCCAAATACCACAGGCGATGGAGCAGTTGGTTTGTGGCTACCATATACACTTGGAGATACTCCGGTAAAGGATTGCTTGTAAGTTCCCGGTGTTTTGAGTTCATTTTGTATAGTTACAGAAACAATGTTTTGGTCCCTGGAGGGTATAAAGGTACCACCGCTACACGTAGACCAAAATTTAATACGGTTTGAGATTTAAATAAAATGACCAAATATGATAATACTCATATACTATATGCTGCACTCTTAAAACAGTTGGGCAAACATTGTCCATGCTAAAGTGTTGGGGGGGGGGGGGGTTGTTGTTAGAGGCCGGGCAAAACATCACCGCTTAACCTTAAGTTATTATTACATAAATTTAGCCCAACATCCTTAGCGACACTCGCTAATATTGTTTCATGTGCTATGTTTCCTAAAGGTTGGCAATTTTTGATCAACTGCTGTTTGAGAGTTGGCATGGTTATAGAAACAATGTTGTATTTTCCATTGTGTAATTTAGGAGTAAAATCACAAAATGCCCTGTACACATGGGGAGATGATTTCAAAGAACACGTTCAAAGTCTTACAGACTATTTAAACTTTTTTAAAAAGAAGCACCGATTTTCATGTAAGCAACCGAATTAAAGAAAATTACACTTTCTTAGATGCCTTTCCCAATTCTTCACCTTTGTAAAAGGGGAATGGAAGTCCCCAACCGTTGCAAACAATCGCATTGATGCATATAATGGCAAATGATTTTTTAAATAATTATTTTAATCAATTACGAATACCTGGGTACGCTGATGTTCTGGTGCTTCCACCAAACACCGCTGCTCACGAATTGTAAAAAACCTAGCTTTGCAAGACATCGTTGTTCAATAAATCTTGTTACTGTGATACTTACAACTATGACTGGAGTAAAAATGGAACAAATTTTGAATATTTCGGAAAACGTTTTATGTTTTAATTTCGTCTCACTCCTTTAGTAAAATTGGACTGATATATTCTTTGCTGGTGAAAGAGTTGTCAAATCGAGGAGGAAATATGGAAAAGCTTTTCCAACCCATAATCTTCCAGAAGGCTTTAGATGCCTGAGAATTTTTGTCATCACAGAGTGTGCTTTCTCTATTTCAGGTCTAATCATTTACAACCTCTAACAGGGCCACTGTGGGGAGATTGATCCCACAAGTGGGCACATTTTTGGGAATTCAAATAAGTGACTGTTGCGGAGGAAAGTGCACGGGGAAGGTATAACTTGGATTACTATATTTATAAACAAGTGGATAGTGTTCTTTTGTTATTCTATTGTACAACTCTGCGTATGTAGTAGGCTTTAATTTAACTTTGAATGACCCATATTGAGTAATTAAGCATAAAAGTGAGCATATTTGCAATCAACTTTCAACGGCCACCTGCTATATTAACAGCCAACCACCTAAACTGCCAATCAAATTCTTTAGCCATGTTCCGCTAGGACACGCCATGTGACCCGTGGATGAACTATATTGTAACCTTTCATACTCAATGGTCCCGTAGGCAAAAGTTGCTTAGTAGGGAATAGTAAAGACATCTTCTGCTGTACACTTTTTCACAGTCTTTTAACATATTTGGAGTGAAATAGTTTACATACTGCGGTAAGAAGCATATACATCAGTACCGGTAATTCAGTTGTAGAATACAATGAAAAGGGAATGAGCAGTTATAGGAATGACACAGTGGTACATGCTTAGTGTGTGCTTGGTCTTAAAAGACAATGCCTCTTGTCTAAAGTTTCAATATACTTGCTAGACTTGCCAGTTCAAATTTATAAATATTTGTTTAAATTATTGTTTCCCCAGGAAAGACGTAAAAAAAAAAAAAAAAAAAAAAAATACAGAAGGCAAAATACTTAGAACATAGGTTATTATTTTTGTAACTGTAATTATAGTAGTCAAGTAAGCCAACGAGAGAAATGAGAAATTACAGGGAGTTGGGTGTTGGACAGAAAGCAAGACCTGAAGGATCGTCAACTAAAAATTTATGCACGTATTAAACACAGTCATCCGAAGCGCTACATACATTTTCTACACACTAGCACTTATATATTATGTAAATAGTATATGTATATAACACCTCGCCTCTGGTGGGGTCCAGGGGGAATACCCCAGTGGGGCCACACGTGGCGAAGACCCAGGAAGCTCTGGGGTTATGAAGTTAATTTGAGTATCAGAATGAACCACATAACGATGTGTAAAAGGCCCATTCTCTCTTTAAAACACTGCAATTTCCTCAAGTTTTGCACGTTCGCGTAGGTCTAAGATGAAGCCAACTTGTAAGTGAGTAGGTGTATGTAGGGGCGTCGTGCAAAAATCTCCGGTGACCCCGGGCCGCCTTTAAGGCATTTCCAGGCTTGTAAGTAGAGCTGAAGCGTTCGGTATTTTGAGCTTCCGTTTGCAATGTAATTTTCATTATTCAAATAAAAGTGGAAAAATGTTAATATGATACTAGGTCTACCAAATAAGCTGTACCTTAACCATTAGATTAAAGGTCAGGTAAAGAAAGCTAACCATTGGGAAATAAGCTTCGCCAAGTGATAAACTAATACAAAAATTGATCTTCCTTTCAAGAGTGGGATTCACTGACGCGGGGCGCGACTGGTTAACGCCAGGGGGATTCTAAATTGAAGCAGCACTTTAATAGCCTTATTGCAGCATGCCACGAATTGTCATTTTCAGATTTTTTTGTTCATGCTCTTGGACTCCTCAAATTAAATGAATATATTTTTTGATAATGGAGGCTGAATGAAGCCCAATCGAAGTGTAAACGAGGGAATAATTCGTCCCTACTAGTGGGACTATATACTTATGTTGCTATTCATTAACAAGCTACCTTCCAGTCTACAAGTAGTGCATCTATGAACATATTTTGTGCTCGAAAAATATTGTTAAAGCGACTCTTAAAAAAGGGGTATATGACACCCTTTTTGAACTCTGCAACAGGCCAAGATGCACCATATGAAAGCTTTGGCAGCACTAGTAGATTCTATTGCGTGAAATCAGGGGCGACGGAATGGAACTTCGGGGAAGGGGTGTAAACATAACTCAATTCGATTGGTAACAGTTAATACATAACTTTCGAATTGACTTGTCATATAAAGGGTTTTAAATGTACTAAACGCACTACTTAATTGTCAGTCTCCTTCTGGATAATCAGTGTGTATATGACATGTCTCCTAAAGTGAAATTATTAAGATGCTTTGTAATACAGAAGAAATAATGACAAAGAAAAATAATTAAGAAATAAATGACCAATGAATGGAAGATTCGTGGTGGTTAACACGAAGATGCACTGGAAGGAAGGAGACAAATGGTTTAACATGCAGATTTGTTTCCACTGCTTCTAGTCCCTTTAAAAATAAATACAGCAACGTTCGGTACAACTACTGTACCTAAAGCAAACTCAAAGCAAATTCCTTTTGAAATATAGGTTAAAAATCTTGCAATTGCGCAAAACAACAAAACCGTCCCAATGATTAGAAGATGGAAAAATATCTTTCATCACATTCCACAGAATTTTATTGTTTTATTTTTTGCTTCAAAAACAAATAATTTAAAGAAGTAGAAGTTAACGGTGTTTTGAAGATTTCAATAAGCAGACAAGCTTTCAAAAGGCTTTCATTTTTGCAAGAAGAGGTAATTTCACATGCCAAAGACAAATATATTTAAAATACAAGCATACACGTACAGTGAGTAAAATTACTAGAGATGAAATGTGTATTTCCAGTGTATGTATGAAAAGCCATCTTCATTGTGTAAGTAACTGAATGATAAAACCTCATCTCACTTACCAGCAATTCTAAACTGTCGCATAAATTGCAATTGAACTATAACGAAAGCGTTATGAGACACATATAATTCCCTTACGCCCCGTTGCCATGATTACCGATTTGAGAAATCAAATCACTATTGTTCGTGGTCAAAGGCTTTGTTACGTACCGGTATAAACCGTTATAGTACATATAAGCTCATTTAATTGAGAGAAATAAGTGATAGCTGTTAACTACATTTTAGCCAGTCATCGTGTTAAAACATCCTGACACTGTTTTGTAGTGTACACATGTCACTGATTTGATTTATCATTAAGTTAAAATGAAAGAATAGTTGCATTGTAGCAAGTATCCGATACCAATAAATTTATTTGTTTTTATCTTGCCAATCTAATTTTTATTCATGCGTTGTGGAAACCTATCGTTCTCCTCAATGGTACAGTCGAATAAGGCACCATGCTGACAGGTTTCCCTTGGCTTACAGTTTGGAATTAAAATAAGTAACAGGGTGAACAAGTGAAGGCACACTTATTTGACTGCAAGTTTTCTCTGTTAATTAAGCAACTCCCACACAGAGAAAGAATCTTCAACAATATACACGACCACGCCGACTGAACATTATTTTTAGCATTGGAGTTGGGTCGGGCAAAAATGCCATACCAAGACTCCGATAAACACAATAGCACTGGTATAAGACCACGAAACAGCCATCTCGGTCCAAAAAACGATCATGCTAGAACCAAGATGTGAATATAGTAGTAAGTGCTGTTCATGGATGAGTTAGGAGAGAGATACAACACATAAACTTGTCAAATGATATCCACATGAAAATGAATTAATTTCAGCCATAAATTTCTTCTTTTTGGACAAGTATCTTTTTTTTTTGTCTTTTGTTTGGTTAAAAACACTGTCGAAAAAATATATTTGGCCCAAACAATATAAAACAAGTTCACGTATCGCGTTCTAATCTACTCCCTGATCTACTTCAGATCTAAGTTCGATAGTCATAACTATCAGTCAGAGGGGGTTAGGACATGGATGAACTGCAATTTAGATGGGCTAGAGAAATTTCGTCCCCGATACCTTGTTGGTATGCAAGTGCATAGCAAGTGGGCAATCCACGGAGTTGCTGATCTCATCGCAAGTTCACGCAACCGTACAAAACCCATCTCATTTTCCTTTATTTTCGATACAAGAACTCTACAGGTTTATACCTTATACACTGGCGTCACGCATTCCCGATTGGTTGACCAATCAGCAATCTGTATTTTTTGTGTTGGTCTGTTATTCCTCCAAAGGAGGGCATATTTTTTGTATTGTCACATTATGCAAATCAACACCAACATTACAGATTTCGGCCCTTATGAAAAGTTTGCCTAATTCGCTACGCATAAATGACCTCAAACCCTGATAAGAAAGCCCCACAAGTGATGGAATTTCTCCAGAAGTAAGCACCTTCATCCTCCACTAATTAATTGCAGTACAGTGAATTTGATGTAAACAACTGCCGGTACTACTTCCTGATAAAGTATGAGGCAACACAATGCAGTAACCACGGAGTTCATCATACAGCAATTAACTCATGCTGTAATACAAAACTTGGTGACCATGCAGCTTCAATGAATGGAATTGACTGGGATCCACTGAAAAAGCATTTCCACAAAACACAAACACTTCTAATCATACTTTACTCATCTAGCAACCAATTAACTGTGCTATTCATAACTTTGTAACCCTAGTACACCAGGGTTTTCAAAATACCTTTGTACTGCATGTAGTCATATGATGCAGAATTGAGTGAATTCATCAGAAGTAAGTGAAAGGAACAAGTAGCCAGCATTTTCTTTTTAACATTGTTTGAAACATTTATAAACTTTATATGGAGCTAGTGTGTGCAGATCCTTGATGACTGGAGCATTACAGAAAACAGAATGTGAAAGGAGGGAACTTGTATAGACACCATGCAATTAAAGGTCAAGAACATTCCCACCCCCTCCTGCCCCAAAAAAGAAAAGAAAAAACTTGTTTAGTAGCAACTGCTAAATCTCAAAATTTTCTTATTTCCCTTCAACTGCTCCTGTTTGCAGAAAAAATGTAGCCCTGGGGTAAACAGAAGCTCTCAGTTGAATCATGCAGCTATTTGAATGACTGCTGGTTCAAACAATACAGAACACCAAAGCTTATATTACACAGTATGAACTATAAAGTGTCCTGGGAGTGTTTTGATTACACACATCAGAGATTTCCTGTACTCAACCTGTAGAAATGTAAACTGAGGTTGTGCCTGCATGAGGGTGAATGTAAAGACCCTGTTCTCTCACCCCAAACAGTACCAATTCTCCGAATCTTCTTCCTTAAGCCCCTCCCACAATTATCTGAAATTCATGCCCATCCAAACACAATCTCAGTTTATTGCTTCAAGGTGAGTAAATAAAACTCCATCATGTACTCAAAACACTCTCAGAATCATTCGTGCTATGTATTATAAGCTTTTAAACTCTGCAATGTTTGAATTAGCTGTCAATCGAAGATCTGAACCAATTGAGAATTTTGGTATCCCCGTACCAGAATTGTAGTTTGGGGTGGGAGGTTTGGCCCTTTAAGACGGTTGTGGGGAGGCTGGCGGGCATGTAAAGACTGTTCACCTAGCAGTTGAAGTGTGTCAGGGACAAATCTCTACAGTATATAGCTAGTTCATCACCCTATATATGTTGCCAATTAGAGCAGGAATCAGAAATGGGAGTCATAGTACAAATTAAAGGTAAAGAGCAGTCCCCCCCCCAAACTTATTTCGAAGAAAAAGCTAAATAGCACAATTTTCGTCTTATTTCTCTTCAAAGTATCTTTCATTATATTTTATGACTTTACTATTGCATATTCAAGGTAAACCAAGCAGTTATTTCTGGTAAATTTCACATTTATCATGAAACTGTACAGTCTACTACACTTCCTCAATTTGGGATGACTGCTCCTGCCCTTTAAATAACCAGTTTGTGTAAGACAATGACATTAGCAATATGAAAGAGAAGATACCAGATGACTCCAGACTGACACTATCCATAATTGGGGGTGTTTAATTTCCCTTGTCAAATCTCTGGTACGCATTAACGAATTTTTTTGCCATGCCTATAAAAGTCACATGGGTGAGGAACTCATCTTCACGCCAGTCCAAGTTGGCCAGTCTAGCCACTATTACCACTCTCAATCATTAACTGATTCATACCCGGGAAGAGTATAACATATACACTTCCACCTCCTCCCCAGGCCTACCTTTCACCTATCCCCCTCCCCACCCCCTCCCTAGAAGTACTTCATTTCCCTTAAGATAGTAGCTGTTCATAGTATCTTTTCATTGTCATTACTGTTCCCCACCAAAAAAGAAACTTTTGCGGTAGGCATTTATGTTACAAAAGGGTGACGAGAAAAAAAAAGTGCGCTCCTGAAAAGAGGCCCCCCAAAGCCAACCCTCTATCAAGGTGCAGGATCAAACTGCAACTCTAAGTGAGTAATTTTTGAATTTGTACCCCCATCGCAGGCTTCCAAATCGCTAAACTGCATTTTCAAAATTCTAACGAAGTAGAGCTCAAAAACTTTCAGAATTATTTCTATTGTAACTTGCAGTATTGACGTTATGTTATGCATAACTGTAGTGTCAAATGTGTTGGCTACACTTCCTGACATCGTTCATTAATTCAAGGGTATCAAAACTAGTCAACTTTACACTCATATCATAAAAAAAGCAACGACGAATGTGTAAAACAAGTAAACTAAGACCTCTGTAACATTTTCGTACATCATGCTCGAGTACATTTACGATGTGGTAATTTTTTCTTCAGTCCTTTTGCTTTTCTCTTGTACGCTAGCCTAACAAGTGACAATATGACAATAATTGAACCTAGCCTCTTGTGTCTGTGCCGTGTGTTCTTACGGATTAACCAGCGTAGTGAACAAACTTTTTTCTCTACTGCAAATCTGATGAATGCAAAAGAGGAGGTCTCAGCCACAGAGACGATTTGCAGGTGCCTTACGCAGTTCCTTGCCCGCTCAATTTGGTTTGCAAAGTACTTACGAACACATTTCACATTCACGTAAAACTTGTGGTTTTCAAATCCAAATAACGAGCTCGGAGCTCTGAAAGTTTTAACGTAATTTAAGAGCATATTTTCTGGAAAAGTTACGGCTGGAATATATTATTTGTAGTGGCATGAAATTGACGATCTCCTGTGAACTACTCACAGGCGGATGAGTACAGCGCAGCTCCGTACCTACGTTTCACACTGTAGGTAGCTATACAAACATGCTTAATGTAATTAATTACTTTTGTACATTTGACACCACTGTGCCAGTTCCTGCCAGATAACCTTTCAGAGAAGAAAGGCGATCTATTACCAAACTCGGAAGTCGGGTGGAAATTCGATACCCCGACTTTTTGGATAAAAAGTCGGGACTCGGGTGGAAAAGCTAATAGGCTTTGGAAGTCATCATGAACAAATTCAGACAACTGGTTGGTCAGTGGTTTGTGCCCTGTGCCCAAAATTTTGCTAACGCAGTGTTTGTAAATTGGATAAAGTTTGACCTTAAGAACAAAACGCTAACTTTGAGGGTCACTCAAGTGATGAAGGCTAGTATAGGCTACTGCACTTTCACCTTACGAAATGCTTTTAGCATCATGCTATTGACAAAAAAATGCTTGGAAATTGGCCACACTCCTTCTCAGGACGTTGCCCTTAACAGAAATGACAGCTTTTTCTGTACTGTTTGAAGAAACAATAGGTATGTGGAGTCTGATTATGACTTGGAAACAAAAATTTCTTTAAAAAAAGGAAGAAAAAAGGAATTGATCTTTTGCACCCTGGAAAAAATACGAAGCAGAGCGTTCACGCATAATACGTAAAGACCTTACACATGAGCAAGTTCCCCAAAACTCCCGCAACGTGTTTTCAAGATATTGATGTGACATTTGTACGGGACTTTTGGAATATTTTCAAAATGTTTTGGGGCACCCCCGTCTAAACTGCGTAGCAAACTGAAAATGAGCGTGTTTTCGTTTCTTTGCAAGTAAATGGTTGGAGATATAACTCGTTTAGGCTAAACAGGCCTTGACTTCACTGATGTTATTCCATGGTCAAACCTCCGAGGTTTAACCTTCGTGCGAGAACTTATGTACAAACTGCATGACAGGACTTATTTCAGACGATACTGTTTTCGCGGTCATTCTTTTTACCAAAGAACCTGAACCCTGCTAAAACAGTTAAAATCCCCCGAGATTTTGGAAGGTATTAAAAAGGACATTTTTACCCCTTTATGTGTTTGTGTATATTAACCAAAAGAATTGATTAGGCTTAATTTATTTTCAAGAGAAAACAAGAATAAAGGCTAGTTTCAGCTGGATATCGTTACCGACTGAAGTGGAACCGCGATACGAGGTACACATACTGTATGTAACGGATCACTCGCCAAGACTCGTTTAATTAACCAGTATGATGATCTCGCAGGCGACCCACCGTACCTTTGGAATGCTGAGTCACAACCAACAAGGCAGTTTGGTCACTGAGCAGCACCGCTTACTACTCTCGGTTAAACTTACTCTAATAGGGAATAACACAAATAAACGTCGGAAAGAGCCGTGCTTAACTTCCCTGCAACTAGGCCAACTGAGAAATTTCAACTACTGAAACAAATCGATTGTTACCTAAAGCTGCAACTGGGATTAGGCATAGTCTAGAAGACAAACCATCCTCACCAGAATTTTTGACGTACTCTCTTTCTCCTAGTTATTAAGTGTGTTGTTTTGTAAATATATCTGGCCAAAACATCGCAATCATGAAATAGCAAAGTTATGTACTCATTAAGTTCAAAAGAAAATTTGGCGACGTTGTAGAATATAATAAAATACAGTACTAACGTTAGTTTTCAGCATCTGTAGCAAACAGGATCCTCGCATGAAATTTACTCCAGTAGGCCGGGCAATAACAATTAAAACACTAGAAACATAGGAAACAACAAGCAGTCCCTAGATACAGAAATATCACCGCGATAATCGTTTGTTTAATCATGCTGTGATGTCGCTTCTTGAAAAAGCAACATAGACACCCTAGTACATCAAAGGCGGTGTGGGGTGTAACTAACAACTGAGTTTGTTACATGATCTGTTACCTATTGAGCTGTGCTTTCGTTCTGTTCACACTGCGTGAAAAGCAATTAACACATGCTGACTAACCTGTTAGCTTACCCCAAATGTTAGGTAACTTTTTGTGTATTGAAACACATCTTTTACTGTCAATCAATAAATCAGATAGGAAACTTGACTTCATCAAGTCTGCATATAGTGGGCTTCTTTCCCTGAAGCGATAAGAGTTAATCAGGCAGAGAAGAAGAATGTAACAAAAAGTAAGAGCGAACATTTCATCATGATGCAGATAACTTGCCAGGCAAAATTCCATGGTCGGCCTCCATTCAGAAGTTAGCCTTCATGGAGCACTCCGCCATTTGCAATAGTGTTAATGTAGTAGGTAAGTCAAGGAGAAAATTATTAAGGAAGTAAAGACTAAGCTTTAAACGATTTTGAAACAATTTGACCTTTGACCGCTGGCCTTTGACCTCCGCTTCCTGGATTCTGCGACGCACAACTTCCCACCCCTAGGTACCTCCCCACTAAGTTTGAAGAGGATAGGGCAAGCCCTCTAGAGTGAGTTTTTGACACAAATTTGGCATAAAAATATACATCACCCATCCCATCACGTGACAGTGGATGATTGTTGCCATGGTACCCAGTATATTTTGGTAAGAATGGGCAACCGTATGATGTGTGTGAACTGACATGTCATTGGGATGTTTTATTACAGAAATACAGTGGAAAATGATTTACGTCAAATTTGGCCTCTGACCTCTGGCCTTTAACCTTCACTTCCGGGAGTCAGCGAGGCACAACTTCCTACCCAGAGATACTTCCCCACCAAGTCCCTTCAAGTCAAGCCCACTTAGAGGAGTTTTTGACACAAATTTCTCATAGAAATAAACATTTTCTGTTTCATCACGTGATCTTTGATGCTTACTTCCATGGTAAACACATAGTCTTTGACATCTTTATGATATGTGAGAAAATTCATGTTACTGAGACGTTTCATTGCAGAAACACAGTAAAAAAGCAATTTTAACCAAATTTGACCTTTGACCTCTGAACTTTGATCTTCTTTCCCGGGGACGAATGAAGACCATGGTTTTACCTGGGGTATCTCCCTTCAAAGTATGAGGAAAATCGGCTCAGCCGTTTAGGAGATATAAGCAAAACAAAAAAGGACAAATACACATCCACACATGCACTTACAAACACATACTTATATAGCATACAATTTGAAGACATGAATTTGTTCCATGCTGTTGTGATACAGTGGTCTTATTTCCTGCAAGTAAATGTCGCATATGTGTTACACTGAACCCATGTGCGTGAAACTTGAGGTTACTTTAAAATTCTGGATATTGTGAAACTTATTTATCTGGACGACTGACCCACTCTATTTGAATGTAGTTAATGCCGTTGTGGGACAAGTCAGATAAAGAGGGCAGCATGCCGTTATCATAATTTAACACATCACTTCATCACTCCATGGAGTTGTAGGACATTTGACTTTATTACAAAATTAAGTTAAAAGTGACAAACATAAGTGATGATACCATTTAACAGTCGAACAGTTGTAAGACGTCCCACAACTGCTCTTCACACAACAATTTGTCCCTTAAGTGCAGGTGTGTGGGACACACCGTCCCACAACTAACTGCTTTACAAACACACACACACACACACACACACGGACACGTTTCGACCCTTCCTCCAGAAATGGAGTCCCGGTCACCTTGGGGTGCCTCACCTTGGGTAAGACCCTTAGACTAGTAACTTGGGATCACTAATCATTTTCATGTGAACCATGCCGTTTTTAGCTGTCATTGCCATTCTTAACCAGTTTGGCAAAGTAATTGCAATATCTCACCCTCCTCACGGAGCGGTGGGATAAAAAACATAAAACTTCCGTACATGCCCCTTGGATAAAGCACTACCTTCGCCGCTAGCCATTTACGTCACTCTGTAAATGAACAAATCATACGTGTCTTTGTACTGACATTTCCTGGGTGATCATATACAGTATTGGTTGTTTCTCAATCGGGTGGTTTTCCGGGACAACACCATTAAAACTATTTCCCAAAAATAATATTTGCGTCACGATCAGGCTTTTCCCCCCAAAAAAGCAAATACTGAGGGAATTTTTCGTGCGATTTAGGTTTTTTTGTCAGAAACAGTAGAAATTGCTGTAATCGAAGGCAAGACATCACTTTTTAACTTTTTTTTCCGGAAAAAGCAAAATTTTATTACTGCATTCATGCAATTATCATGTAATGTCAAAAAAAAAGTCAAATATTGAAATTGTCTGGAAAATCTTCATTTTTTCTTCAGAAAAAGCAAAATTTCATTACTGCATTCAGGCAATTTTCATGTGTCGTCCAAAAAAAATCAAATGTTGAAATCGTCTTGAAAATTTGATCTTTTAAATGATAAAAGTGAATTTTCACGGTCTCATTTGGAATGATTATTCCGTTGTTCTCAAAACATTTCGTTGGTAAAGGTGACCCCTCTAAAGTTGCTCATTTAACCCTCAAATGTGTAATGATTGCGCTTCAATGCTTGAAAGCAAGAGGCTGATATCGATGGGGAGAAAGTTGATAATGCATTTTAAAATATAAACAAAATACGTTAAAAAAGAATCGAAGACAGGAAATAGTTTGTTTCAAGCAAGTATTTATTTCTTATACGAAAAACGTGGAGACACATCAGTCACAAGAAAAATCCCTGGACAATACAACGCACATTACTAACAGACAAATATATGAAGAAGACTCCTTAAGAGTTGAATGGTAAAAAAAGAATTGCCCTGGAAAAGTTATACACACTATTCAAAGAGAGAGATACATGAGGATATTCCTTAAAAGATCCATGGTACAAATTGTAAGTGTTTATTTTCCAGCATTTCACTGTTCTAGTGAAATAGAGTGAATTGAAACTTTTCACTCTATTAGAGGTTGAAGAAGTTCATTCTATTCATTTTAAAGTTTAATGTAGAGGTACTTAAAAAATGCAGGGTATAAAAATAAAAGCCGCCCTGGATAAAAAAAAATGCAAATTACACACAAATGTAGAAGTACTCCCTATTACACAAAGGGCAGGAAAAGAAATGCCCTTGATGATAAAATGGACGTTACTTGCATCTAGAGATATATAGAGATTCTACTTAAAGTCACAGGGGATAAAAAAGACTTGGTTGCACGGAGATGTATAGAAATACTCCCTAAATGTTTCAAGATAGAAAAGTAAACGCAACGGATAATAAAACTCACACTACTTGCAAAGAAAAATATAGCGATGCTCCTTTGAAGGCTCAATTCTCTCACCCAAAGAGTACCAATTCTCCTAACCTTCTTACTTAAGCCCCTCCCACAATTATCTGAAATTCATCATCATCCAGACACAATCTCAGTTTATTGCTTCATGATGAGTATAAAAAATCTCAGTGTGTATTTAATCAAAACACTTTCACTACAGTTCATGCTGTGTAATACAAGCTTTAGAACTTTGTATTGTCTGAATTTGCTGTCCGTCAAAGAGCTGAGCCAATTGAGAATTTCGGTACCCCCTACCAAAATTGTAGTTTGGAGTGAGAGGAATGGTCCTTTAAAGTTTCAGGTTAGGAACAGAAATGCCCTGGATAATAAAATGCACTTTACTTGCAGCAGGAGTAAGCAAATATATGCTGACTCATCAAACGTTACAGGTTAGAAAAATAAATGCCCTAAATAATAAAATGTGCACCACTTGCAGAGAGAATAAGCAAATATCTGCAAACAGAGCCTTTATCCATTTTGAACAAGTCAACTAGTAAACAATAAACAATCATCCTCTCTACATATTTTCCACACAATGAAGTCGTTTAAAACATTGAAAGCTTTTGAAGAGAGTGACAGACATTTTAACACACAGAACTACATTAGTTGTAACCAAACTTCATGGGTTGAGCTGAGAATACTCCCTGAAAGTTAGAGGGCAGAAAAGTACACGCCCTGGATAATAAAATGCACATTACTTACAGAGAAAAATATATAAATATTCCCTAAAGTTACAGGTCAGGTACATAAATACTTCCCAAAAGTTACATGGTGGAAAAAGAATTGCCATATATATCTCGAGGTATGAGCAGATGAAGTTATTAGATTTGTCTTCCAAAGTGAGTTTGAGGGCAGCTGGGATTATATCACGACCTCACATTGCCTGGGAATGCTTTGTTTTTTTCAGACTGTTCAGTTGACATTCACTTTAATGATAATAAAGAAAAACAAGAGACTGACCATTAATGTGGGGATATGATTCCATACATGCTTGCTTCAAGTTCACTGTCTGTTGAAAAGACGATTCTATTTGCTCATTTCTTGAGAAACACACAATGGATTTCAATGAATATTTCCCTAAAATCAATAACTACTCATCTAACATATTATAACTTGATATGACCTTAAACCGTTCTTTTCAAAGTTAGAGGGTACAGACAAAAATGCCAGGGCTGGATAATAAAATGCACATTACTTGAAAGGTGAAATAAAGAGATACTCATCAAAAGTTACAGGGGAGAAAAAGAAGTGACCTTGATAATGAAATGCACATTACTTGCAAAGGAAATATGGCGATACCCCTTAGAAGTATCACTGTTGGAACAGACATGCCCTGGATAATAAAATGCACATGACTCGCAAAGGAAAATATGGATATATACTCCTTAAAAGTTACTTGGTTGGAACAGATAATTCTCAAAAGTTGCAGGGTAGATAAAGAAAAGCCCTGGACAGTAGAATGGACATATCTTACGAAAAGTATGGAGATACTCCTTAAAAGTTTCAGGGTTGGAATGCACATTACTTGTACAGAAAATTATGGATAATAAAATACACATAAACTTCCAGAGAAAAAATATTGAGATTCCCTAAAAGTTGCAAGGCAAGAATAGAAATGCCCTGGATAATATAATGCACATAAATTGCAGAGAAAAATATAGGGAATTCTTGAAAATTACAGGGTAGAAAACTAAATGCCCTGGATGATACCATTCACATTACTTGCAGAAACCAATAAACTGCAAAAAAAAAATGCACACTCCCTAAAAGTAACAGGGTAGAAAATTAAATGCCCTGGATGATACCATTCACATTACTTGCAGAAACCAATAAACTGCCAAAAAAATGCACACTCCCTAAAAGTAACAGGGTAGAAAATTAAATGCCCTGGATCATACCATTCACATTACTTGCAGAAACCAATAAACTGCCAAAAAAATGCATACTCCCTAAAAGTAACAGGGTAGAAAATTAAATGCCCTGGATGATACCATTCACATTACTTGCAGAAACCAATAAACTGCCAAAAAAATGCACACTCCCTAAAAGTAACAGGGTAGAAAATTAAATGCCCTGGATGATACTATTCACATTACTTGCAGAAACCAATATACTGCCAAAAAAATGCACACTCCCTAAAAGTAACAGGGTAGAAAATTAAATGTCCTGGATGATGCCATTCACATTACTTGCAGAAACCAATAAACTGCCAAAAAAATGCATACTCCCTAAAAGTAACAGGGTAGAAAACTAAATGCCCTGGATGATACTATGCATATTATTCTCAGAGGGCCATAAATTCCTTAAAAAATGCATACTCCCTTAAAGATACAGGGTAGAAAAGTAAACGCCGTGGATGATACAATGAACATTACCCTCTGAGAGCAATAAACTCCTCAAAAATGCCCTGGATAATTAAGGGCATATTTCTTGCAGAGAAACATATAGAACTACTCCCAAAAAATTACAGTGTAGAAAAGAGTAAATGCCGTGGATGATACAATGCATTTTAATAAAGTGCATATTACTTGCAGAGAGATATGTTGAAAGAATACTTCACCAAACTTCATGGGTTAAGTTAAGAATACTCCCAGAAAGTTAGAGGGTAGAAAAGTAAATACCCTGGATGATAAAATGCATACTAATAAAGTGCATATTACTTGCAGAGAGATATGTTCAAGGAATACTCCCTAAAAGTTTTAGGGTAGAAAAGTAAAGGCCCTGGATGATACAATGCATATTACTCTCAGAGAGCAGTAAACTCCTAAAACATTCTCCCTTTTAATTACAGGGTAGAAAAGTAAATGCCCTAGATGACAAACTGCACATTACTTTCTGAGAGCAATACACTCTTTAAAATGCCCTGGATTATAAAGTGCACATTACTTGCAAAGAGATAAATAGAACAACTCCCCAAAAGTAACAAGGCAGAAAAGAAAATGCCCTGGATGATACAGTACCATGCATATTTCTTTCAGAGAGCAGTTAACACCCAAAACATTCTCCCTTTAAGTTACAGGGTAGAAAACTAAATGCCCTGGATGATACTATGCATATTATTCTCAGAGGGCCATAAATTCCTTAAAAAATGCATACTCCCTTAAAGATACAGGGTAGAAAAGTAAACGCCGTGGATGATACAATGAACATTACCCTCTGAGAGCAATAAACTCCTCAAAAATGCCCTGGATAATTAAGGGCATATTTCTTGCAGAGAAACATATAGAACTACTCCCAAAAAATTACAGTGTAGAAAAGAGTAAATGCCGTGGATGATACAATGCATTTTAATAAAGTGCATATTACTTGCAGAGAGATATGTTGAAAGAATACTTCACCAAACTTCATGGGTTAAGTTAAGAATACTCCCAGAAAGTTAGAGGGTAGAAAAGTAAATACCCTGGATGATAAAATGCATACTAATAAAGTGCATATTACTTGCAGAGAGATATGTTCAAGGAATACTCCCTAAAAGTTTTAGGGTAGAAAAGTAAAGGCCCTGGATGATACAATGCATATTACTCTCAGAGAGCAGTAAACTCCTAAAACATTCTCCCTTTTAATTACAGGGTAGAAAAGTAAATGCCCTAGATGACAAACTGCACATTACTTTCTGAGAGCAATACACTCTTTAAAATGCCCTGGATTATAAAGTGCACATTACTTGCAAAGAGATAAATAGAACAACTCCCCAAAAGTAACAAGGCAGAAAAGAAAATGCCCTGGATGATACAGTACCATGCATATTTCTTTCAGAGAGCAGTTAACACCCAAAACATTCTCCCTTTAAGTTACAGGGTAAAAAAGTAAATGCCCTGGATGATAAAATGCACATTACTTTCTGAGAGCAATACACTCTTTAAAATGCCCTGGATTATAAAGTGCACATTACTTGCAAAGAGATAAATAGAACAACTCCCCAAAAGTAACAAGGCAGAAAAGAAAATGCCCTGGATGATACAGTACCATGCATATTTCTTTCAGAGAGCAGTTAACTCCTAAAACATTCTCCCTTTTAGTTACAGGGTAGAAAAGTAAATGCCCTGGATGATACAATGCACATTACTTTCTGAGAGCAATACACTCTTTAAAATGCCCTGGATAATAAAGTGCACATTACTTGCAAAGAGATAAATAGAACAACTTACAAAAAGTATCAGGGCAGATAAGAAAATGCCCTGAATGATACCATGCACATGAATAAAGTGCATATCACTTGCAGAGAGATATGTTGAAGAAATACTCCCTAAAAGTTTCAGGGTAGAAAAGATTATTTGCAGAGAGATATGTTGACAGAATACTCCCTAAAAGTTTCAGGGTAGAAAAGTAAATGTCCTGGATGATAATATGCACATTACTCGCACATAGCAAAAGGTTCTTCAAAATGCCCTGGTTAATAAAGTGCATATTAGTTTCAAAGAGATATAGAAACACTCCTTAAAAGTTAGAGGGTAGAAAAGTAAATGTCCTGGATAATAAAATGCACATTACTTGAAGAGAGGTATGTGAAGTGACTCTTCAATGCATCGAGAGATATTAAAAGATCCATTTAAGGTGTACCTCAATTCAAAAATTTCAAAAATATATATTAGACAGCTTGAAAAAAGAATTCCAACAGTCCAATTTCCATCTTCAAAGGACATTCTTGAACTGAAATACTAAGTGCTAAAGTTTACCTGTTGAAATTACAATGGTACAATGTTCCATAATTTGTGATATCATTGTTGTACTACTCAAATTGCAATCTCTGGATTTCTTCATTTTTCTGAAAGTTGCTGTAACTTATACCAAGGTGTGATAGCACTCATACCCATATGGGGTGATGTAATTAACTAAGCCCTCTATGTGCAAAACACTATGCAAACAAACAGGAAGTGTTCAAGGCCTTAAAAACATTTTTCATTTAAAGGGGAACAATGGAGGTAATTTAAGTTGTTCAATGTCACAAATTATTACACAATGGACTAGATTGATTGAAGTGAATAAGTTTCAACAGTTTATATCTTGGCTCAAGAATGTCCTATGAAGATGGGAGTCCAGTTAGAATTCATTTTTCTTGCTGTTTAATACACATATTTCTCATAGAGAGATAAAGATAAAGTAGTTATGTGGATTTTATTACCCAGGGCATTTCTGTCCGTACACTGCATTTTTAAAGGAGTTCCTCCATATATGATACATAGGCATTTATAATCCAGCATATTCACTTTTCTACCCTGTAACTCTTAGAAAGTATTTCTATTATATCTCTCTGCAAGTAATATGCATTTTACTATCAAGGGTGTTTTTCCCTGTAACTTTCAATGAGTTGCTGAATACATTTCTCTGCAAGTAATGCACATTTTATTATAAAGGGCATTTACTTTCATACTATATATTTTTTTACGAGTATCTCTATATACTAAAAGAACTGGTATGGATAGTACAATGTACATAACTCATGAAGAGATATGAGAAACCAAATAAGTTATGTTTTTTTCATATATTTATCCAGTGAACCCTTTGATTGTCCCCTGTTGTCTCCCATACTTTCCTCATTATGACCTCCATTGTCCTCATCTCCAGTAGTTGCTCTACTCTCTCCAAATCTTCATGGGTACGGCTCTCATGGAGTTCTACATGTCCATCACCATCAGCAACAACATCATCTTTTTCAAAAGACTCCTCATCACATTCTGTTGTTTCCAAAGAAACTGCTTCACTTTGCTGCATCTCCTTAGAGTTGCGCTGCAATATATTCTTTTTTATTGATGAATGGGAATGCTGCCACTTCATAACTTAGAAGGACAGCATTCTGTTCAATGCTGAGGGCACTTGTTAGGCCAGTTCCTGTAAAATAGAGATGAAAAAGAATTTAGTTAAGTTGTTCCTGAATTTGAATGCAATTTTTCACAGGAGATTACATCTGAATTTCTTTTTCACAAGTTCTCCAATGAATGGATGTAGCCAAACATGTTGCCAATAGAGCTACAGTACTAGCAATGGTGACATATATCGGATGCCATGTATTATTTTGCACTTGTTTACTGCCATACAGTCCCCTTAGAGTACTTTGCCAACTTTTACTGAAAGTAGCCATAACTAGAGCACCAACAGTGCAGAAGCTCACACCTTCAAACTTGAAAGAGTCCCTGGGCTGTCTGTACTATTTTAAATGACCTCAATTGACACATAACCACAATTACACTCTTTCACCCTTTTAAGAATGTCACCAAAATGTTCCAAGCTGTCTTCAGTGTGTATATTGCCCTTGGAAAGTTACAATAAGAAATAAAACTACAATAGGGAATAGAGTATAAGATAATTACACAGGTCTTAGTAATCAGTGATATTGACCTGCACTAATTCTTAACATCAAACAAATGATTAGCACTCTGAAATGTAAATATTACTAATACTCATGACTTCCTGTTTTAAATCCTTGAAATGACATGGCTAGGGGTAAACTTCAAACGCGCTCTAAGCAAGTCAGATACTCTATCGGATTCTCTATGATATGCAGTCCATGAGCTCTGACAGGACTTTGAACCAAAACAAAATATCCAAAATAAAATAACCGAGCATCATGAACCAAGCATCATTACAACAAAATGTCAACTCAGTTTAACTGAATAAAATGAACAAGGGGAGTAATGTCTTTGAAGTTTTTTATTTTACAAAATAGAAGGAACCATAATATTTGTCTCTTTTAATTCTGCTCTAATTGTGACATTTACTATTAAATTAAGTGCTGAGATAACCATACATGCAATACCTTATACATGAAAAATTCTAAAAGATACTGTAGGACTACTTAGTTGTACTACATTGTTTCAAAATACATTGAAAGCAACTGCCAGGGCCAGAAGAAGTGACATAGGGGTTCATAATCTGCCCTGCCCAGTGTTTTTAGAGAAGAAAGGTTTGGTCAGCAATTAACCAAGCAGAAAATAAGTTATGTAGGATGTGACAACAGAATAAAAATTTGCCTTACTGAAGACAGTCAGAGACATATGATCCACACATTACTTTCACAGGCAGATACCAGTTTGAAGCTGTGTAGCCAATACTTATGCAAAAAGTTCTAAAATTTTGAGCTATTGACTTTTAATTTAACAAAATGGACTCTTGAGCCACATCTTGGACCTTTGACCCAAACTTCCAGTTAACCTTCCAAGGTTGTTCTATAGAAAGCCTTTTGATCATTCTCATTGTGCCCTCCAGCTGTGTGGGATGGAAGTTGGTGACAGTGAATGTAAAAGGCAGTCAACACAATTGATTGGAAAGTAAAGTACTGTAGGATAAATATACATCTGTTTGGGACTGTCTCTCATATTCTGCAATAGCACTGTAATATGTGTATAATTGCCCACTGGGTCAGCAACCTCTTTGAAGGAAGGCCTCTGCCTTTAAAAATTGTCCCTGGTAACAAGTTTACACCACACTCCTCTCAAGTGACCTGCATTTGCACATCAAAACCTGCTGACCAGCCCAGCCCTTTGAAAAGCCTGCATTTCAAATCTCTTTAGTATCCTTAGTTAGAGAACTACTGTACAAAAATTAACATATAATTCAGCTTACAGGAACAGTAACTACAAATTCAGTAAATCGTACAGTATCTCACAGCACATTCAACTGCTCGCCCTGCTATATTACAGTATATACAGGCCTACAGAATCAGGTATGGAATACGGGTACTGCATATCCTTGCCACTGCGTAAAAAGTGTAGTAACATCATGTAACACGGCGTTCAATAGCAATAAAGAATGCCCACTTTGCAGGTTAGATACAGGCTTGTGTCAGAGTTTCCAATCAAATGAACATTAGGGGCTGTCTTGACAGTTCTAGACATGACTGTCTCTTTTCATGGCCAGAATGCCATCTGAGATATATAAAGAGTACAGTACTGCTTATTGGAAATCACTTACAGCATCAGGGTTCAACCATTGGTGACATTTGACAAGTTGACATTTGCAAACTGTCCTGGTACGGCACCAAAATTTACAGCAACAACGATTGAATATTGTGTCAAGGAGAGGTTTTAATAATTGTGCATAATTTGTGAGTATCTGTAGGCTATACAATATTATTTTGGCAAATCTCGTAATACAATTTTATTACGTTACTGCAAAAGTACCGTAGGCCTACTGATGTGTTTTGGTGGTAACCTAGCGTAATTGTGTTGACTGATTTGACAAAGAGTGCCACCACTTTGCAAAGAGACATTTCTAAAATAAAAAAATTCTCAACAACACATCGATTGCTCCTTGCCTTAATTTCATTCTTACCCAGAGACAATCTTAGTTTATTGCTTCAGGTTGAGACTTATAGTAAAGCTCAAAGTGCACTTTCAAAAAAATATCAGTACAGCTTATGCTTTGTTACTTTGTTTACTTTGTTACTTTTGTTAAGCTTTGTTACTTACTGTACGCTGCTTTGCTTGAATGAGCTGTCAGCCAAAGGGCTGAGCCAATACAGAAGTTCAGTTAACCATATAAGAGTTACAGTATGGAGTGAAAGGACTTGGCCCTTTAACTGGAACATTTGGTCGTGGAGACTTGGACCCAAAATCCCTGAACATCCTGAAGGAAATGCTAACCAATTATCATTAATAAACATTAAGTTGCTATTGTAAAAAAAAATCAATCTAACATTTTGCTGTTTTTCACTGGTCATCTTTGGTGCAGAAGTTCAGACCTGTTCAACTTCTCACTCCCAACCTAATGCTGGCTCAAGAAAGGTAAAGGTTGTATATTGACGTATCTATATTTTATTCATTTAGCCCAAGCAAAAATTGAATCCTGAGGCAAATTGGATTACTTCTTGCATGTTTGACCCACATTTGAACCCACCAAAAACCCAACTGAAGCATTCAACCTAATAATACTAATTTTTTTGTACAGTAACTGCAAGGCTACTGTATAACACACAAAGAGTATATTGCAAAGTGTTTACTGTAAAAGTAATGAGTGCTTGTGTTCTGTACATTGTTGTGCCTTGTTCACATCATTCTTGGTATTCCCGTTTTGAATAATGTACCTGGAATGCATAAAAAGAGTCAAGATAAGTTCTACATGTCCTGCATGACATGACTGTGCTGTGCAGGGATGAAAAAAATATCATTCTACTTTACTCTCTTACTAACTGTTCCTACTTTCTTCATCACACCCCCAATAATTTCCCCATGACTGACCCCACAAAGGCTTGTGAGCCACTGTGTATGTTTACTACATCTGCTAGACTTCATTACCAGTCTCCTTTTCTTAAGAGTCTGTGACTATCCGGAAACATTTCCTGGAACAGTTTATCATTACCAGCACATGAACGATATGAATAATGTGCATCAATAACCTTCAGAGACCACAAAATTTCAGCTTTCAGTGTCTGTTCACAAGTAACAAAGGTTTCTAGAGTTGAGCTGTGAGTGGTACTACTGCCAATAGCAGCCTCTGCACCTGCAGTGGACTTCATTTGGTTAGGTTTCATGAAATCCCGAATGTTTGCTATTTGCCTTTCATTAGCTTTCCAATTATCAGCATGCTTCTTCCCCTTCAGATGACTTGTCAATGCTGATTCCCCCATACTGGAAACATCTATTTCCTTCATGCAAATTTTGCACCTTGCTTTACTTTTGTCAGTACATTGTTCAAGCCAACTACAGTATTTTGGATGTTTCAACCATAACAGATTGAAACGACATTTACCCATGTTTGCAACCTTCAATCTGGGCCTAGTAACAGTGTGACAGTAATGATGTACAGTATACAAGACTATCTGCCATCCACTTACGTATTTGTCGATAGCCTATCATGCTAGCATTACGATGTTCAGTCTAGCCTAACGTGAAATTACCGTGACCAAAATCCATGCAAACCCAGTCTGATCCAGCATTAACACTTCAGCAGTAGGTAAACACTATTCCAACCATCACAAATGAAATATATATCCCGATATGGTGCAATCTTTCCGATGTTAAGTGGATGAAACTTCTACCGTGCCAGAGCTTACTAACACAAGTCAGAACAAGTATTCAATGCTTAGCCTAAACCCACCAATTGCCGGGTGGTAAATTCATCACAGATATACGCAGAACCAAGTCAAACTAAAATTATATCGATCAACTGTAATCATTGTCAATACGGCCAATATTGAAAAAAAATCAAATGTGACGGCGAATGTGTTTCACCTTTTTTCCGCGAAATTTTTATCCCTTGCTACAACCAGAATAAGAAGCGAGAGCAACTGAACTGTTACAGTTTCGATCTTTTTCAATCAGCCAGAGTGACACTGCACTAACATAGCATATGCTCTCAGTTTGAGCTGTACAGGCTACTTGCAGTGGACGAGCACCCGAAGTTCGATGCGATAAACACTTTAGTCAACACTTGACACATTACTATACATACAGTATGGAGGAATGCGTGGCCCGGCACGGGCCACTTATGTATCTTTGGTGCAATTTCACGATTGCGATTGATTTTCAACAGTACTATTTTCAAAAAATCTGATCAAAAAAGATTTCCTGAAATGAATTTGAAGTTTTTGAGATCGAATGTTTATTGAACAATTTTCAAGCACTCTTCACAGTGTTTTCAAGGACTTTTGTAAAAATTCAAGAACTTTCAAGGCCTTGAAAAACAAAAATGAAATCCAAGTACTTTCCAGATTTTCAAGGCTGCCTGTGCAGTCTGCCCTTTCCTAATAAATGATGAAAAAAGCATGGGATCTCTGCAATTGGTAGAGAAAAAATCTTTTGAAAATTCTCAAAGTATCGATATTTCAAACATTTTTATACCCTCGAAGTACACACAAAACGGCATATTGTGCCATTTTCTTGTTCAAATATACACCTGCTCTATCAAGATCCCGTTTAATTTTTTTCATGGCTGGCTTATTTGGATGTTTGTTAGAAGAAATCAGTTGGAAAAATAATGGGACCAAGCTGGCGCATGAACTTAGGAATGGTCAAAGGTCATGCCAGCTGCCAACTCTAAGTAGTTCATGGTTATTTGGGCACTTTTCTACACATTCCATGTAAAATCAGAGTGGGACTTACTTGGCAATGAACAATATCCGGGGTCAATGGTCACAACTTGGCCTGGAAATGCCTTTCATAGACTACTGTATAGCACAGCATGCACTATTTCCAGGGGACTTTGTCTTTTTAGCTCATTTTTCTCCATACACGTGCCAATGAGATCCGATCAGTTTTTCACTTGAAATTGATTAGGGGCTTTGAGTTCTATCGTATAAAGTTGTTTAGTCCACATGATCTTGTTGGGGCATCAAGTTATGAGGTCTTGAAAACATCACGAGGGCGCTGTTTGTCACATATGTCAATTTAAAGCAACCAGATCCCACCAATTTTTTTTTACTTATGCTATGTATCACACTGGAGGTTTCAAAATATGTTTTCTTTTTGTTGGGATGTGACTGGCGCACAACATTACACCTATGGGGATAATGCAAACCACAAATTTGACTTTTTGTGCACATTAAATTTCAGTGTTTTTTTGCAGCCACCCCCAAAATGCTGCTGACCTAATAATTTGATTTTGGAACTTTGGTATGATGATGTTTCTTTGTAATTTTTTAGAAGTTGATCTGAGGACCAATGTATCCCAACCTCCCCCCCCCAAAAAAAAATTGGTACACTTTTACAGGCACACACTTTTAAACAACTTTAAATTACTCTGACTTGCAGATATAAAAAACTTGCAGACTTACAGACTTACATTTAAAAAGACTGCATGCATGGCTCATTTCCAAAAGTGTGACCTCATGTACTTGGCCCAGGATCAAATAGTCCACACCATTGTTTCATTGATGCAAAAGAAAGTACAGTGTAGATCAGCTTGAGTACTCCTCCACAGCAAGCTGCCACAGGATGATGCATTTACAGCTGGTTAGTTGGAATGCATGTGTATGTTACAGCATGTTACTCTCCTTGCAAATCTGCTACCAGTCAAATATATCTGCAAATTAAATAAAGTTGAGTCAGAAGGATATAGTTGGCTAAATTTAGGAAGAGCAGAATTTTGAAAGAGGTAGCGATGGGTCAAATGGGACTTGAAAGAAAAGAAAAAAGATTGTTGTAGGGTACATAGGACATAGGCCCCTATTACTGTAGCATGAGCAGACACACCATGAAAGAGAGCACTGGACAAGGGAAGGGGTGGGGGTGAGGAAAATGTCATCATGCACCATGCATTACACAGAAATGCTGAGAGGTCATTAATAACCTCACATTAGTTTTAATCAGAAATTCATAAATACTTGTATTTATTTCCTGCATTCTGATTGGCTGAAAACCATTCAAGACCAGTCTCGAATGGCATTCGAAACCGGTCTCGAATGGTTTCCAAGAAGTAAGGAGACTTGAATTGAATGTGATCACTATACTTAATGTGTACAATATTTTAAGCCCATGCTAGGTTGCCATAGCAACATGCCATATTCACCTCATAGTTTGCACAGCACATGTAGGCCTACTGTAATGTCATACAGGTAGCCAAGTACATGTAACTAGCAAGATAAACAGTAACACTGAGACACTGTGTCAAGTTGATACCCTAACTTAGTCTTCAGAGTTACCATTCCAAAAAATAATAACTGGCAGTGACATATAGACATAGGTCAGCCAAGGCTTAGGAATCATTGCTCCCCACAAATGGATATTTGATCACACACACATTCTGTTTTATAGGTCTAGGCCCAAGGCTAGAACTGCACTGAGCTGCCATGACTGACACTGTTGTTAACGTGTTAATCCAGTCCTAAATTTGGAGAGGTCTAATAAAATCTGAATTCAAGCACTAAGCCTATAACTATAGTTACTTAAGTGTCTAACGTTTGCGACAATATACACAGGCATTGGCACAGTAACAGTGCTGGGGTTACTAATTCCGCCAAGACTGTATAAACATCAAACAACAGTAACATTACTCTTTAGGCACACAGGCTAGCAAAGTAATCGTCAAGTTCAGTAGCCTGAGTGGCAATTCCCTAAGGAAGCCTGCTATATTTTACCTGTAACCTCAGTTTTTAAAGGCTTAAGTGCATTTTAAAACTGCTTCCATCTCTTACAAAGAATTTATATCACCGTGTCTGACCCATAACATCAACTAGGCTACGTCTGCATGTCCTTCCTGCAGTATGATCTGCTAACCACACACAGCACAGTCACTCTCTCTTACTAGAACTGCATATATAGAACAGTATGTAACGTTAGCTCTTCGCACAACTGTAAACACAGATAACGAGAAGTTAGTAACTTTCCTTGACTATTCGCTCAACCTCATCTCCAAAATGATGCGATACTGTGATCAGTGTTTTTCTGTTAACAACATTTGCTTGTAAAATAGCCGATATAGATCTCGAAAATGAAGCAAATTAAAGATGATACTGAGCGTATCGGTCGCGACATGCAGTTCAGAAGGTTCGTCTTGCTAGCATCAATTCAAGTTCAAGATATCCATTCGTCACAATTGGGGTAAAAAACTGAGGAGAATTTAAACTTGATCTCTAAAATTTGACCAATTTTTAGAATTTTTTCATGTTTTTCACCCATTTTTTCTTTTTTCTCAAAGTATTTATGAATGGGGATAAAAGCAGGGTGCCCCGGTCTTAAATGTGATTTAAGACCTCCGATGCCGTCATCACAGAGGCTGTCGCCTCGGTCCACTCAGCCTCTTTGATGACGTCATCGTCGGTCTTAAATCACATTTAAGACCGGACACCCTCGCATTTATCCCCTAATTAGGCAACTGCATTCTCCCTCATACATACTGCATACAAACTACAGAGTAATGAATGTACACAACACATGTAGTCTAACCAAGAGTGCTTCTTGTTTTTAGCCCTCCTTTGCCCTTGCTACATGTATGACTGGTAGAAACAAGCTGCTACATCAGACAACTGTAGGTCATTGCTCTGGACTTGAAAATGTCAAATTACAATACCGAATCCTAACAAAAATATCACATACTTACCTGCACGTTAAATGTTAATCACAAAGTACAGTACAGTAGGTGTTGGCCAAACCAGCTACTGTATACTGTTAACCTACAAAAGGGTGCTGGCCAGACCTGGTGAACAATGGCTGTGCAAAATGACCAAATGTTGCAAGTTGCAACAGTCAACTACTTGTACGTAATTATTCATACTTGCTCTCAAAAAAACTTGACAAAATACAGTAGACTACTGTACATTGATTCAATCTTCCTCACAATCTCAATCAGGGTACTGCCTTTTAACAAAAGGTGTGCAAATTTTTTACCTAACATTTGCTTCAGCTTCAAATTTGGAGACATCTCCCTCGTGAATCATGATGAAGACACTATGAAAATCATTTAAGTCTTCATTTGGTCTCTTTACTGTACATCAAAGATAAAGAAAACCACCTTTTCTCTAAAGGTTTCACACCCCCAGTAATTTCACAATTGATGAACACACAAAATTACAGTAAGTCCTTTATGTGGCCCCTGCAGCCTTGTTAAAGTTCACAGAACTTACTTAAGAGACACTCATCACTTGAAAGCTGACAAGTTTGCCCATCATGGTACTACAAAATTTCCATACCAAGACTACTGTATTTAGATTTTGAAGGACTTAAAGTTTTCGTAGGGTACAAGTACACCCGTGGAGCCTTAGCCTCCTCACCATAACGGAAAACCATGGCCATTTGACAGCAGTTTTTAAACAGTCTAAAGTCACTCTCCATATTACTCAAATTTTCAACATTCACGCTTTGACAAGTTCTTTTACATATTCATGAACTTTCATTACCCAATTGACAGGTTATCCTGACAACATTTGGTCTAAGCCAGAGTTAAAAGAACTACTTCTTTGAGGGTGTGCACTACTTGTACTTGGCACTGTACAACATTACCCTAATGAAGTAGTGAGGCCACTGTACAGTAGTACTTACAGTATCTACATTACAAAAATATACAGACCCTAACTTCTAAGACCAGCCACTTAAAAATGATATAATGCATAAGGCCTCTGAAGAGCTTCACTTCTTTAAAACGCATTAACACTGTAAAGAGAGAAAGGACTATTCCTACAGTGTTAAACATACTGTACTAATATGAACAGTTGAGTTTGACAGCGTTGATTGCTGGGGTTACTTTCATTTTGTCCTACAGTTTCTCATGTACTGTATCATGTGGCAGATCCAGGTTTTGCCAGAAGGGAGGGGACCAGGTTAGTTTGTAGCAGAATGGAAATAATATGGGGTACCAGCCAGTCTATACATCCAAGCCCAGCACCACTGGTCTCTGGGTTGGCTCACACTGTACAAAAAATTTTGTCTTTCCAAAACCTCCAGATGGTCGCAGTCAGCCCTGCTTCACAAAAAATATGAAAAATGGTGCAACTTTTTATGTTTGCTACTGTACATGTACAGTTTGCAATGACTAAATAAAAGTCTCATTTTGCGTCTACTGTACTGTAGCACTTACTGTACAATTCTGTCCCTTTCTCCTCAAAAGAAATAACCCAACTTTCAATATTTTGAGTTATGAACAATGGACCAAACATGTTACAGTATGTACCTTAAAACCATTGCAACAGAAATGCTTGCCACTGTATTTGTCACTTTTTAGGTAACCAAACAATTCATGACTTACTATTAACATCAGATAATCCTGTGTTTTTTCCTGAAATTCATTACAAAAGCAGACTAATATGGTCCACTTTGTTTTGTGAGAAAACCATACATCCATGTCAACACAAACACCTTTCTGACAATTATAGGTACGTATGATCTTCAACTTCAATATTCTGTAATTTTCAAGAGAAAATACTTTGTTTTGTTTTGTCTTACATTTAGATGTAAAATTTGATAGTAAGATTGCACAAGTACAGGAACTGGCATCTTTTGATGAGAACAAAAAAATCAGTTAAAATGCATCTCTTTACATTTCTGACCTACAGTAATGAAGTACAAGCAACTGCAGATCTCTTTTCAGAAACAGTTTTGTGAAAATAACACTGTACCTGTACTCTCTGACTGAAGGAACTGCCATTGCTTCTTTTTGTCTGGAAATGATGCAGTTTTCCATGTGGGTTACTTTCCTTGGCTTGCTGGGGAAGTGTAGACCTCAGTTGAGAATGCTTGGTATCTGAAAATTTAAGTGTCAGTTAAGGAAAAAGAATATGAAACACTGTAATATATTTTGACAAATGGATGATTATTTCTTGTTAGAAATGGGCATATTTCAGTCCTATACTGATGTAAAAACTTTAATGAGAATATATTGACACATTGTAGTAATGATACACAGCTACTGTACTGTCTGCCAAAGAGGGAATTTGAAACTTAAGCATGAAAGTAGTGACCGAGGGAACAGCTGCAACACCTTTAATAATCGCATCCAAGAGGGAGGCTGTTTTGCACTTTTCTACACATTCCATGTAAAATCAGAGTGGGACTTACTTGGCACTAAACAATATCCAGGGTCAAAGGTCACAACTTGGCCTGGAAATGCCTTTCATAGACTACTGTATAGCACAGCATGCACTATTTCCAGGGGACTTTGTCTTTTGAGCTCATTTTTCTCCATACATGTGCCAATGAGATCCGATCAGTTTTTCACTTGAAATTGATTAGGGGCTTTGAGTTCTATCGTATAAAGTTGTTTAGTCCACATGATCTTGTTGGGGCATCAAGTTATGAGGTCTTGAAAACATCACGACGGCGCTGTTTGTCACATACTTATGTCAATTTAAAGCAACCAGATCCCACCAATTTTTTTTTTATTTATGCTATGTATCACACTGGAGCTTTCAAAATATGTTTTCTTTTTGTTGGGATGTGACTGGCGCACAACATTACACCTATGGGGATAATGCAAACCACAAATTTGACTTTTTGTGCACATTAAATTTCAGTGTTTTTTTGCAGCCACCCCCAAAATGCTGCTGACCTAATAATTTGATTTTGGAACTTTGGTATGATGATGTTTCTTTGTAATTTTTTAGAAGTTGATCTGAGGACCAATGTATCCCAACCTCCTCCCCCCCCCCAAAAAAAAATATTGGTACACTTTTACAGGCACACACTTTTAAACAACTTTAAATTACTCTGACTTGCAGATATAAAAAACTTGCAGACTTACAGACTTACATTTAAAAAGACTGCATGCATGGCTCATTTCCAAAAGTGTGACCTCATGTACTTGGCCCAGGATCAAATAGTCCACACCATTGTTTCATTGATGCAAAAGAAAGTACAGTGTAGATCAGCTTGAGTACTCCTCCACAGCAAGCTGCCACAGGATGATGCATTTAGAGCTGGTTAGTTGGAATGCATGTGTGTGTTACAGCATGTTACTCTCCTTGCAAATCTGCTACCAGTCAAATATATCTGCAAATTAAATAAAGTTGAGTCAGAAGGATATAGTTGGCTAAATTTAGGAAGAGCAGATTTTGAAAGAGGTAGCGATGGGTCAAATGGAGACTTGAAAGAAAAGAAAAACAAGAGCCCAATGGGCACTGTGGTTCCTTGCTGGATATTATAAGAACTAGTACACAGCCAGTCTTCGAAATAGAGCGAAAGGAAAGCTCATACTCAGTGTTTGTTACATCTTCACAAGGGGTATTTTAGTACTTATATTACATGATATCAATGATTAAATTTTTGTGGCCTTACTTACATTCAACTTATATAATGCTTGGTGATCCTTTAAAAACATTTCCTCATTTCCATATGTATTTATGCTTGTAATCAAACTTGATATTATCACCAATAAACAATACACAATGTGGTTAGAGAGAGAAAAACACCCCCTTGTACTACGCTCATAAGTTATTTTTACCTGCTCTCAAATAAAACTTGCTATTACTTTAAAACAATCTACCATTTGTCCTGTTTGCTATCTCTGCACAGAAAACAGGGTTTATTCAGCAGTTAAGCAGAAAGCAAGTGATTAATGAGGTGTGATAATAGAATGAGGATTAGGTTACCCCACAGAGCACAGCAGTATTAAAGAGACATACTGTATAATCCATGCATTACTTCCACTGGCAGAGAGACCAGTTTAATGCAGTGTGATCTGTGCTCATTGAAATCTACAGATTTCAGTTATTGCCCTCTTACAACTTTGAATGATCCAAAATCTGTGTACAACACGAAGTAATCATTACTGAACGAATGTAAAGGCCAAATTTCTAAAGTGTTTGAGTGTGTAAGCATGCAAAACCAGGTTAGATAAAAAATCTATTGAACCTATCTTTATCTAGCTAACAACATTTTCTAAATAACATTTCCAGTGGTTGACCTCCAATGACCTTGATGACCTTTAACCTTAACCAGAAACAGATTGATTTGAAATCTGTCCTTTTTACCTTAAAATACCGTGTTAAAACGTTTTTCAGTGTTTGACCCCTGGTGACCCCAGATGACCCCTTGACCTTCACCAAATATATCAGATTTCATCCTTACACAATAACACACCCACACACCATGTATGACATCTATCCGAGTTTCCTACCTTGAAATATCTTGTTGAGAAGGTTTTAAGTTTTTGACCTCTGGTGACCCCAAATGACCTTTGACCTCCACCAAAAACGATAGGGCACACCTTCAAACTATGACACTTCTATATACCAAGTTTCAATTTAATCCAACTTTCCCTTGTTGAGTTACAGCGTACCCAAGCTACCGTCACAGACGCACAGACACACACACACACGCCAACCTGACTACATAGGTTCCTTTTGCTAACACAAGGAACCAAAAAGATTGTTGTAGGGTACATAGGACATAGGCCCCTATTACTGTAGCATGAGCAGACACACCATGAAAGAGAGCACTGGACAAGGGAAGGGGTGGGGGTGAGGAAAATGTCATCATGCACCATGCATTACACAGAAATGCTGAGAGGTCATTAATAACCTCACATTAGTTTTAATCAGAAATTCATAAATACTTGTAAATCTGGGTTGTAACCAAAGTTCTTATAAAACACAAAGTTTAGGAGTTGTAGGTCCTTTGGTTTTTATTTATCACCTTGCAGTTTCCTCTTCGTACAAAATTATGTACCTTTGGGGTAAAAAAGGTGAATGTGGGTCAAGTTCAAAAATTCTGAAAATTTTTTGGGGGGAAACATCTGCCCTCATATGATATGGATCTCGAAGTCTGTAAGTTTTTATACAGTTATAAAGGAATAATACTGTACAAATGTTGGATCTCCATCCCTGACAACTCCCTGGTTAAAGTGCAGTACAGTACTGTGCTGTACAGTAGCCTACAGTACTGTACCTGTACAGGTCTGCAAGCCCTCTCTCCTCTGCAGTTTCTTTAAAAGTACAGGTACAGGCATGAACAGCAACTTCCCTACACCAGACTTCACTTTCCATGTGCAGTACTACTGCTTATGTATGATTAAATGATTTTTTAATTAAATATGCAGAGGACTCCCATTGCGCCTGTTAAAGTGCAGTTCTGTATTGTACAGAAGCCTACTGTACCTGTACAGTTCTGCAGTTTCTTTAAAAGCAAAACAATGATGGGTCAGGGTGTACACATACTGTACCTGTCAAGAATCCATGTGTACATACAGTACAAGTAAGGTTGGTCTTTTAACTGGACTTGGACTTCTAGCATACAGTTACAGTAAGTACTGGTGGAACTTACTCCTGTATATGTGTCCTGTGAGTACACTGCAGTGGTCAGCAATCAAGTTTGGTCCTTCAGTATACAGTAATACAAAAGAAAAAGAAAAAGGTGAAGTGATACATGGCAGAAATTGGCAGAATAAACAGTAGAGTAACTACTAAATGGTTAAACAAGGTTATGACTAGCATATGATACTGTACAGTATATCTTAACAGTCAACTTTTGTATGTACCTGTACAGGGTGAAGATCACTTATTGCACAGTAACTCGGTTTCTTTGGTAAAAACCTGACAATCAACATTTGTTTTGGCGAAATGTTTCCTGCAGAAACACAGTCCTTAAGCATTTTGATAAAAACAATGTTACAAAAGAGACTAGACTAGCATGTAAAGGCTGTAATGAAAGTTCAACAGACCTTCAGTAGTAAAACCTCATCCAGCTATATAATTTCTATACATACTGTACAACAAAGTTTGCCCAGATCTGTTAACCAATACAGCAGTCATGATCATGTACATTGTACGGTAAATACCACAACACTGCACAGGACTACTTTATGTTCTAAAATGCAAGAAGGAAGACCTCAAAGTGAGAAATGGAAATTACTCCCCCCTCCCCACCCAAAAAAACTGAAAAAAGTGATATATTTTTGTTTAACCACTGTTTTCTTTTATAACTTTACCCCTCTCTTGCCCTTACAGGTCGCTTCTGCGAGTAGCTACCCCAAAATTTGGCCACAATAACCTGAGAGACAATTCTTTAAGGTCACGTGTTCAATAGCCTAAAGGAGACCATGAGGGGCGTGCTATGTACAGTACGTCCACTTTTTCAGATTAAAGCCGGGTGCCAAAGGGTTAATAAACTGTAAATAAGTACTGTGCTGAATACTGTATGATGGCGGGGGAGGGGGGGGGGGGGAGTACTTTCTTCAATATTATATATATATGCCAACAGTGTATATCATGGTTTAATGTACTAAATTGCCTTTGTTTGTCTTTTTGTGAAAAGATGTTCCCAGATGTACAGTTAACACATGACAGGAATAAAATATACGACAAACATCATACAGTACAGTACACAGGTCTGTACACAACATCTCCTATGAAAGTTTACAGAAATTGCTGGTTTTGCATGTCTCTACAGTATGGCAAACAGTAGTAGACCAACACAGTACTGTACATCTCCCTTCCATCCATACTGGTATACTCAAGCAATGAAGCATACTATAGCATAATCAGGGCTGATTTCAGTTTTAGGCAAGATGCTTTACCATGGAAGAGTTAATGCACAGTACTGTAGTATACAGTTTACACTACTTCTTTTTACTGCAACAGTTCATGTATTTTGCTCTAAAGTACACTCACACTGGACAAGTCCTACAGACTAGAAACAATAAAAGCCAAGACTTCCTGAATTACTGTAGCTGCTTGAAGATCACACTGGTTGGGTTGTCATGGTGACACATAAGTACAGGGAAATTTGAAACTGTGAGAGCTGTCATTACACAAAGGGTGCTATTGTGCCACCAAGGAATTGTGTAAAGTGAACTCCAGGCCCATCTCTCCTACCATGGAAGTACAGTACAAAACCAGGGAGTTGCCATTGACAAAACCATGTTCATACTTTTGTACAGTAACTGTTGCTTTACTATTGTGGACTACACTCAGGTCACTTCACAGTACACTTAGTTACAGTACCTTGTGACTACAATACTGTGTAAGTACCAGTGACTAATAAGACTGCATACTGCACAGTTATTCAGTCTCACAATTGTAATATGTAGGCCTACTGTACGTACCAGCCTAAGGCCTTAAAATTTAGAAAACAAACCGAGGGAGGGGGTATGGGACTGCTCTGAAAATGGAATAAACAGTACTGTACTACAGTATACACGTCTGTTCTGTGCAATTACTGTATACTGTATGCTGTCCCCACTGTACAGTAACTGTGCTGCATACACATGTACAGTACCTACAGTAGGTTACCGCCCGGGAGACGGAAGGTCCGGGAGGCCGAAGGTCCACCAGACCCAAAGTGAATTAAGGTCCCCAAGACCAAAATTTTGAGACAGCAAACTTTGGGCTCAGGACACGTGTTGACCAAAAGCAAGTGACGTTGGAACATATTTATTTACGAATTTTTATTTTCTGCAGTCCCATAAGTTCATTTAAAGTACCATAGGTTTACTATGGCGGTTTCCCATAAGTTCATTTCAAAAGTCCCATAAGTTAAAAAAACAGAAAATTTCAAGAGTCCCATTAGTTCATATTAATGTCCCATAAGTTCAAATGAATTTCCCATAAATTCAGAAAAATAGGTCACAAGTTCAAGAAAGGCCCCACACAATCAAACAATTCTAGGTCTAACCCTAACCCCTGACCCTTAACCTTTTGCACACCCAATCAGGCTTCGATAAATCCATTTCTTATTACTTGTCCATCGGGCTAGAGATTCCCAAAGTCTACTTGTCCGCATGAATTTGCACTGAGTCCATATCTAATACAGTAACTAGCCATTGAATTCCTGTGTGAAGAAGACTTCTGTGCTGCTTGCACAGCGGGCTATAATATTGAGCAGTTCACTTACAGTCCGAGTAATTTTTTACTTGTCCCGGACTGTTGGGCGGGGGGATTTGTCAAAGCCTGCACCCAATTGACTTTCGGTCTCGCAGGCCTTGGGTCTCACAGGCTCTCGTCTTGCGGATCTTAATTCACTTTCAGTCTTGCGGACCTTCGATCTTGTGGACCGTAAGGAGAATACGATCACACACCAAACCAGAACTTTACAGCTTTGTCCAATTCCTTCAATGCAATTTCGACCTTGTGGACCTTCGGTCTCGCAGGCCTTCCTTCTTGCGGGGAAACCCCCCCTTACAGGAAATGAACTTGAATCTCTCAAGACAAACTTTAACACCAAATGCTCTTTTAATTTGTTCAAATGAAAAGTTCCAAATTGGTTGCCTTCAGTACTAATTTTAAAACTTAAATAATAGACATGTGTCATTCATTTTATTTTAATTTCACTTCTCTGATACAGTACTTTCATTATATGTATGGAAAATTGGTACACTACCTTACAGTAGAGCTATTATTCTTGTTGAACAGTATATTTTCAGAATTTCAGTACGTGCTATTTTTACAGTGGGTACTGTAGTGAACTGTCAAAATTTGAGCAATTTTTAGCTTTTACCTCACAATTACAACTTGTACCTTACTGTAGCTACTGTACAGTCTGTTTGTGATACAGTATAGAACTGTGTAGGTTTCAGAGCACTGAAAACTGCAATTGCTGATTAGGCCTATCAGACAAAAAATCAAATGTGTGAAGAGCACATTGAACATTCTGGACTGTCTTGACAGTTTTGGATGTTCTTGTACAGTATTTGTTTTCATGGCTAGAACACCATGCAAGATGTATTGGAAATCCCTTTCAGCATGGAATGATACTGTACATGGTGACATTCTGTACAGTATGAATTTGATGTTTGCAAACTCTACCATGTGCACAAAAATAGCAACAACAGCAATTGAGTATTGTGATTACTGTAGGAGAGGTTTCATTGCGCATTTGTGAGTACTGTACTGTATGTATAATATCATTTTTGCAAATTTGAATTTAAAATTTTTCTACAGTAGGTAACCACCAAAAATTCAGTACCGTCATGGACTTTTGGTTGCTACTGTACCTACGGTAGCAATATTTCCAGCAAGAACTACATACAGTACTGAATGTTCCTAAAATTCTTAAATTTTAAACTCAGTTACACACACAGTTATAGTTAGGTTGGATTTTCTATATCTTGGGCCTAAATATTTTTGTTTTCTGGGGAAATGGGGTGAAAAAATTGACCCTTTGGTAATAACAGATTTAAAAAGAGACACGCTATTGAATCCAAAATACTGTACGCAATTGCGCCTCAAAAAATGTGATCGAGCATTAGTCCAATCCCTACATTAAAGTACTGTAACATGCATGATGCACCCATGAGTCCCTTGCATGGCACACCATTTGTGGATTCAGACTTGCCTTAGAAGAAAAATGTAAGGCACCACTGGCAGATTTTGACTTACAACTACTAAAAATGTCGCACATCCATAACAAGCACAGACTTTTGGAAACTTGTGCATTAATTTTAATTTTGTTTCATGAAACCTTTTTTTAAAAATATTTAGTAATTATGTAAATGTTGTGTATACTGTACTTAATTTACAGTAAGCCTTCATATTACATGTATATTTGGGTCATTCCATGCCAATTCAGCAATTGGTCCCCAGGTGACCATCTCAAACCACCACATTCAAGGGCCCATATCTTCACTACCAAACAAGATGCAGTACAACTGTGGGGCAAAGTAGCACTACATCTTTAATACCCCAAAATGCACAGGTACGTATAGATGAACTGGCAATTGATTACACTACTTACAGTAGTAGAACTTTATGGTATACTGTATGAAATGTAACAATTTACACTGTACGTTTATTAATCAATCCATCAATTTTCAATATTTCTTTTACAGTACTACTTGGACTTGGTAAGATCTCATTGGGCATGGTATGGGTCCTGATATGAGGGTTGGTGAAACATTGTTTCCAATAAAAAGATATGGTTCTGGGTTCCAAGTGTTCATATAACATGGTAGTACTGTATTTTGTTCCTTCAAATGACTAAAGAAAACTAGCCAGTAGTGGATAGTTTGAACTGCTTTCAAATCTGTCAACAATGGGAGAACCGGCTTTGTACAGGTCAATTCCCAATACATACTGTAATGTGACATCATGAATTGGAGAGGAGTGATCTAGTCGGGAGTTAACACCTACAGTACTGTAATAGGAGGAGAAGATATTTTGCACAACATTTGATGTGAGGATTTTTGTTTAAGACAACTTCTAAAGTTTGTTTGATTTCATCAGAGAAAGATGAAGGAATGTTCTCGAGTGATTTGAAGATTTAAATGTACTGTAGTATAAGGTGAGAAATCATTAAGAGTTTTTTGTGAAGTACTGTAGTTACGTGTAGTTAGTTACAGTTGATGGGGTTTCACGACACACCAATACAAATGTGTTATATAGTATCATCAAGTTAGACATAGTAACAATGTTGGGGTAAAACTACATAAAAAGAAAAGGTAAAAAAGAACGGGTGGTCAATTCCTACTAAAAGGATAGCAAGGCAGGAGTCATGTCAGAAATTTCTCCCTTTCCTCCAGAAAGCCAAGAATACTGTATGGGAGGAATCGGTTTGTGCAAACAATGTTTTAAGGTCTGGTGCGGTGTAGTATTTCTGGCAAATATGGGAGTATTCATAACAGTCAAAGAGAATGTGACTGGCGGTGAGAGCACAGTCACAGGGTATACAATACGGTCTTTCATCTCCGTGAAGTAAAAAGGCATGGGTAAGGTACTGTAAGTGTGACCGATGAGGGCCCTAGTAAGGACTAAATCATCCCTGCGTTTACTGGGTTTTTTTTTGTGAAGTACTGCGTTGGTGTTAGGCGATGTGACCTACCTTCTCCTTTTTATATAGGCCTATACCACATTCAGTATAGGGCTCGGATTACCTGTGTTGCAGGGGTTTTCCGTCCTCGCTACTTTCAGCCCCTCAAAAACGGTGTTTTCTGCCTCTTTCATTTTTAGCAGAAAACATCTTTTTGGGAGGCAGAAAGTACTCTAATGGATTGGAATGTGATATCAGTGGTACTTTTGTCAAATGAAGATTTCATCAACTTTTCCTTAAAGTTTCAAGCTTCATTGATGTCTTCTACTATTCAATGCGACACCTGTTACTGCCATGTTGACGTCTTTCCAAGCAACATTCTCACTGTAGACTTCAGTATACTGTATAGTGGTGGGTCTATGAATGGCGGTCGTAATTTTTGCAAAGCTAATATACACAATGAGATAAATCCAAATCCTTTCCTGTTTCCATTTTCAAAATGTGATGTTACTGATGGATAAATTGCTACTGATAGTTCCTATACCCCGATCCAGAAATACTGTAAGTGAGAGAAAGCTTGAGTCAAAATTTTTATTGATGTTAGTCATAAATAGCCCCCGTTAGTGGCGTGTTTGCCATATGCTCAGTGTGCGGCTATTTTCTCTGACTTTGTACAGTTATGTACAGATACCTACGTAGCAAGCTAGTCCTTGCTGCCTATCAATAGGGAACTACGGACGCAGTTAGGCAACTGAACTTGCTCTGTCGGAGAGGCGTGTTTTAGTCTGTCATACAGTACAGTGCAAAACTTGTTTCACTTGTTGACTTAACCTGCCTAAGAAAGACGGAAAGTTTGGTCAAGTCACTAACAAAGCAAAATAACCAAATAACATAGGTTGTGCCCTCAGCACACCATACGTAACTTACTGCATTGTATGGAGTAGTACTTCAGGGCAGTGTACACCATAGCAAGGTAATTTTCATTGTTTTGGTGGAGTATGTTTTCAGTTGTGAAATATACACAAAACGGTAGGATGTAATTAGAAAAATCTTTAAGACTGATCATATTATTGTATGCACCTACCTGAAATGAATTCATTATCGTGAAAAATAAAATGCTGGATGGGTTCAAATTTTCAAAACAGTTAGGTTTGTTAAAGTAACGTTATTACGGTGATAGCGAGAGATTTGTGACAGTGAGCCAACTTCGGGGTCCCGCCAACTTCGGGGTCTTTAGTATACAAATACATACTTACCTACAGGTATACGGTATTCAGTGCTGTGAACAATTGTTCACACATTCAGCATAAGCCTACCTATAGACAAGTGGAGTACTGTACTTGTACATAAAAATATACGAGTCTGTGACTAGACTTGCCGTGTAGGAAGAAGGTCATACAATTCATTCTTTTCGTTGAGGATACTGAAAACGTTATACAGTAGGCCTAGGTCTATCCACAAATTTCATTGTCTTGTACTTGGATTTGAAATTTGAAGTTAACAGTTATTTTTAACACATGTATTGTAATTCAAACATTACTTTCTGCCCTAAGATTTTTTGGGGCAGAAAGTAACGGGCGGAAATTACCAATGGCAGAAACTAGAAACGGACCCCTGTAGCAGGCAGTTACAGTTAGTTTAGGTTATACCCGGTCTCCCCCGATGCAAGTTCTGTCTGGAGTTCTCCAGGGGTCTGTCCTAGGACCGATTCTCTTCTTGGTTCATATCAATGATAACATCGATGGTGTTTCTTCCAAGGTTCGCCTTTTTGCAGATGATTGTGTCTGTTACCGTATTATTGAGTCCGATGAGGATTGTCATAAACTTCAGAATGATATCAAGCAGTTGGGGCTGTGGGCTTCCACGTGGGGAATGAGATTTCAGCCCACTAAGTGTAGCGTTATTACTTTTGCTCGGAAAAAAGTCCCATACTTTTTAGGTATGTTCTAAATAGGATTGAGCTCCCGAGGGTAGATAGTATTAAGTATCTCGGAATTACCATCACTAAAGATCTGAACTGGGAGAAGCATATTCAAAACATCTGTAACAAGGGAAATAAGATTCTTGGTATTTTGTATAGAAATCTATCTTCCTGCCCTGGTGATGTCAAGTTAATGGCTTATAAAGGAATCCTTCGGCCTG